>FIZR01021526.1:0-32525 GCA_900060175.1 Ferrisia virgata | reverse complement strand
CGTCTGCAAATAAAGTGGTGATGACATCATCTAATATAGGAAAGTCATGGGTATAAAGTAGGTACAAGAGTGGTCCTAAGGTGCTACCTTGAGGTACCCTTGCCTCTATTACCGCGATTCCTGATTGAGCTGTGCCGATTCTTAAGGAAGAAGGTACGTCTATCCAGATAAGAAGTTAAGAGCTTGCACAGGTTTTGTGAGAAGAACTAGAGTAGCTTGTGAATGAGTCCCTTATGCCAAACTTTGTCAAATGCACAACTGACATCAAGGAAGGCGGCTGGAGCAAACTCTTTATTTTCAAGCGCCTGTGAGACGTTGTCAACTACGCGGTGAATTTGCTCTATAGTTGAATGCTTCTCACAAAAACCAAATTATACATCTGGTAATAAATGTTTCTCCTTAATAACAGGCTGCAAACGATTCCAGATGATTTTTTCAAATAATTTAGAGATAATAGGTAGAAGAGAGATTGGACGGTATGAACTGGGATCTTCCGCCGGTTTCCCTGGTTTTAGGATGACAATCATTCTCACCATTTTCCAAGTACAAGGTACATAGAATAAGAATCAATGAAGTTCAAAGCCAATCAAATTTTGTCCTCGGAGCTGAGCTACATCCATAGAAAAACATAAGTAAGGTTGCTTCTATTCTGAATATTACCATATCATCTTCTGCACGTGCGTAATTGTTCTTGGTTCGAATCTCACATGAAACGAAGAAAGGAACGAAATGTTCTTCGACTCCACATCTTCTTCGCTGGCGCTGGCTCATCTACAAATCGGTACAAATCGTAAATAACTTAAATGAAGTGGAAAAAAATTTTCAATTCGTTATTTTATTCTTGAATTTCGCGATGTAGATCAACGCGACGTGCTTTACGTTAATCTGCGACACGAGCAGTAACACAGGTGCAGGCCGGTTCGACCTCCGACGTGATAATTAAAATAGAATTCTTCGTAATGAACGTTGAGGCACGATGCGGTGCTGCGAGTATGATTAAATACCTATGATACGTGAAAAACAAAACAAAAAAAAGACCAGTACATTCGTAACAATGAATACGTTGACGATGGTACGTATGAATTTTAGCCCGTACTTTTCGTTTGTACTATTTTTTTTTTTGATAAAAATCTAAGATCTAAGATTTTTACCATTACTTGAATCGTTATCCGGCAAAAAAATTCAATCTATAATAATCGTCAAATAATAACAAAATTATCGGATTTTTCACTGGCGCGAAAATAATTTTCCCAGCAATCGAGTCATTTAGTAGTCAATAAACGGGGGTGTAAACAAGATAATCGCAATTATTGACTTGTTTACCCAAAAAAAAAAACAATATAATCGAGTACAGCTACGATCAGTCACGTACGTTTACAGTACACATTATAGAAGAAGACTACAAACGACGCATCGATAATCAATAAATACCCGTTTCTTGTATAAATAGAAGCGATCGATGAGCATGGTTGTGCCGTAAATTCTATTTTTCAATTAATATTCTATCTATATTGTATCCCTTGCCATCGACTCCATGCATCAAAATCAATAATTACGGATACCTAGCGGTGCGGCATTTCAATCGCTTTTTTTTTTTGTACCACGTTATCAGAGTTCGATATCCACTCCAAATTCGATGTCACGTGCGCTGGCACCGTTTACCATCGTGTCACAATCTTCTTCATTTATCGCGTTTGTATGTTCGAAGAATACACGATCAGACGGATTCAAAACCCGTCCACGATGTAGTGGTGGACTATCTGAATGGCAGACGGTGCTGAAAAATAGATTCGAACTACGTTCTACTATTATTCCTCTACGACTGAACCATGTGTAGCGGTAGCGTGCATTTCAAAACGATGAACAATTCCAAATGAGCTTCTAAACAGTCTGATAATTAGTTTCAATCGCACGACTCTTGGTGGTGTAAAGCTGAAATCCAAACATAATAAATTTTGAATTCTGAACAAACAAAATATATAAAATTTAGTGCCAGCGATTTTAACACAACGCAACACGAATAAAATGAAAATCGCTACTTGAAAGAAGTACCCGAGTGTCCGGCGCACATGAACCATTACCACACGGCACAATCGTCGAATAAATTGCATATCTAGCTAATTCGAAGGAGTTAGCGCCACCAACGCGGTCGACCATCACTAACCTCACCAACGTACGCACGTACAGTATAATATTATGGCAAGCGGTGGCCACTTCCGATCATCCAAATCTAATGTCGCGCAACGCGCATTTCCTGCCATCATCGGTGCGCTGGGTCTATTATTTAAATCCAATATATACGCGAACGATGGCTCCGCCATAGCCAGTACAATGTACCGTTGTTTATAGCATATTACCACTTTTTTTCATCCACAATCCTACCGACAACGTTTGGAGTAACCATGCGGACGATCGTCTGACAGCCCAGCTCGTACCATTCAACTTCCGTTCCTCGGTCATAGGAAGTTCTCTGCGTATAAGTGTAGATTTCCAACAAATCAATTTAGCTTTTTTGTTGTTGCTAGGTTTTGTTTATGCACCGCCACCACGTAGACTTAATTAATAGGTACTCACGTAGTGTGAGTTGGTTGCTTTGGGTAGTAGCAACACAATAGGACTATTTTTCTTTTCCTGCTCTAAACCATGGCGAGGATGCATTTTCAATGCGATTAATCGCAAATTATTCGATGGACTATGATGCGAAGATAGACAGCCAATTTGAATGGTAGTTAAATTACATATTTTAACGGTTGTTTGGCAAAGAATCGCGTTCTATAGTCAATCAACTGATCGGTCGTAAACGTATAAGTACGTTTTTCTATACATTATCGACTCCCGCAATTAGTTACATTTCTACCTAAATTAAGTATTATTTTGACACCGGCTAATTTATAGTTTTAGAATAATTTACGTTCACGTCGCATTCGCTCTGGTTCATCGATTGTACGTATATTTTAGATTAAATTTTCACCTATCGGTAAAAAAAAAAAAAAAATACTAAAATCAGGATAACTGCATATCTTCAGATGGTATTAATGATCTAGCTCAGTGTTCTGGTTATGTCGACCACGATGCTTTGTTTTTCGATACTCGGATCTCGCTTGGTTGAAGGCGCTGAACAGGACAGCTATCTAATTTTCATATCAACGTTCCAATATCTTAGGCCAATCTGGGTAAACTACAGTTTTTTCCTGTCATAGGTACTTCGACAGCAGTGGTGTGCGGTGAGTTTTTACACGAGGTAAAAGTACAAAAAATTTAGTACTTTATTTAACAAGCAAATTATCTCCGGCGTACATGATTTTTTTTTCAACTACTTAAAAATGAAATCTATTCGTCGGTTATTTTTCACGAAATTTTCAATAACATCTTAATGGAATTTCGTCGAGTTTTCCATCAATTTGAGGAGTAATTCTTTTTCAATTGACATGATGGGTAGGCCAGACAGTCGCTCTTGTTTTTGTGTAGATCTTTCATACGATCTGACTCGTTTTAAAGCTGAGAAAGAACGTTTGATACTAGCCGTTGAGCTGTGGTATTGACACGGGAAGGGGCGAGGAACTGAAGTAAAAATTTGAGGGAACCGAGGATTCAGAAAGATAACTATTTTGGATAACATTGGATAGGTAGTGCAAATTGGATTTTAGTATTAGACTAGCACAAGGGATAAAATGGGAAGGATTATTGTACACAGCTGAACATCAGACGTCAAACAACTCAAAGACTTGAAAGAAAAATGCATCTACACCCAATAGGCGATATTCAGATCACTTCTGATTTATACCATTCGATTTTTCATCGTGTAATGTGTGATACACGTGTCTTGGTGTTGGTGAATTTCGTAGGGGTGGGATGTGTGCCTTTTAATATGCGCTAATAGCGACGTCTGGATCGCTTCGTGTTACCTATCAATAGCACGTTGATTAACACCACGAACATGCTACAATTACAGTTCGGTTCACGGTTTTGTTCCTGGTGTCTTTGTGTCGGCACAGTGGTGGACTGTGAGACGGAGAAAAAATAAACGTCGACTAAATAATCGCTTTTTTCTGAAAATTCTTTTTCAAAATATCGCGAATAAATTTCAATTTTTTTTGAAAATTTCGTCCCGGACCGCACGCCTCTGTTCGACAGGTTACTTCATGAATATGCGCAGTGCAGTGTTCGATTCTCTGCGATATTACAGGTTGACGATGCGTACTGCAAAAGTTTCATAAAACCGAATTGTTCACTCGTTAAAAACGAATATTTTGAACTCGATCATTTTTGATACAAAATACTCGTACATTGTACGTGCTGCTGATGATTTCATCCATCATCGTTAAATTTAATAAATCATCTTGCAGAAAACTGATTTGCGATGAGCATTACGAGAGTTTTAGTTTGATTTAGAGGCCGTATAAACAATCGAATAAAGTACATTCGTTAATTGGATACCGTTCGCATGGTCCAAATTCATCAACCTCGAGGTTTGATGTTTGACTCTGGGCTTCGGCTTGGCCATAACAACGACGACCGACGGTAGGTATTAATCAAAATATACGAGGAAAACTACTGCCGCGGTGACGGCTGCTGGACGACACGCAGGAAATGATTACATCAAGGTTATCGCGATAAAAGCGTAATCGTGTATGTAGTATATGCACTACACAGTATATCTACACGACGATGAGGAACCCTCTCGCAACAAGCACATATGGTACACATTCGTAAGTGCTGCGGTTTCTCCATTGTAAATAAGTAGCATGTACGTCTACATCTACATCGTAGCTCATATCGGAAAAGTCGTCTGCTCTGAGGTAAGCGATTACGTAGCGGTAGGTTATTTCGTAATAGGAGCACGTTGACCGGTGTCCGCGTCTCGTCGTCTGCATTCAAAATGCCCCAAGTTTGAAAACGAAAAATTTACGCTCGCAACATCGAACTGATGATTGTCTTGAGAACAGCGCGATAATTAGGTTAGCGACTGGTCGAATGACCGCCACTTCGCCAATCTTGCGTACTACAAATCTGTCTTCTTTTATTAGGCGTAATAATATTCCAGTAATGCGGTTTGTTTTTCTGAAATATTTTACGAGTTATTTAATTGCTAAATATTTATACCATAAGAAGGTTTTGTACCGCGCCGCCGCCATACCTAACATGACCCAGAACCATTCTGTACTCGAAAAAATCATTTTAAATCGGCTCGAAAATACGATCGATCCTCGGTTAGCAGTACCACCGCGACACGTGTTTGGTAAATGTTCACGTATGTGGGCAAAATAGACTCGCTGGTACCAATTTTCACTTCGTCGTTTGACTGCATCGTGTAGCGAAATTCTTCTGAAAACTTTTTCACCGCTCAAATGACTTCATTCACTTCAAGGTTATAAGCAAAATTCGATTTCGAGCTGCTCGTTGAGATGTGTGCGCTGTACGCTTATGCATACAAGTTTGTTTCACGCGTCGATGCCGACACCATCTTCCATCTAGCATCTAACATAGTAACGTGCGGCGAAATTGCTGTGTAATTATACATACATTATTATAAATAACATTTTTTTTGCTTGCAATACAAGATGTGTGCGTTACAGCATTAGTACGCGTAAACATAACATGTATTGAAACTTCAATTATTCCGCATAAATATGAACATGAAGCACTCGCAAGTTATAGAGGATGTGGCGGAGGAATTCCATCGCAGAGGAAAAAATTTCAAACCGTCAAACAAAACGATTACAATTATACTCGGGACGATTTCAACGATACCAATTCATCGATTCTGTTCTCAGCAGGCTTAGAAAAAATACCGAATTTTTTTCATCCGATTCGAATAAACACAGAAAAAAGACCTATTTCCACGTATTAGGTAACGATACTGAACCGACTGAAGCGATTCTAATCAAAATAAACAGCTTAAGGTATACTTAGGAATTAAAAGCAATTATTAAATAAGAATATACATTCAAGTACCACTATGGGTGCGTTATAAGGCACGACGGTGGAGGAAAGTAGGAGGATATTTTCGTAGATTACAACAACCGAAAAGCTGGAAAGCATTGGCAACGATATGGTAAGTTTGAAAAAACCACCCACTACTCATTATCTTTCAACTGAAAAAATGTTCAGATACCCTCAAAAAAGACACGATACCGAGCACACCTCGGTGATCTGCAAATCATACCTCAGATTCCCTAAGTCAATTACAACGAGTTGTAGCGATTTGCAAAGTATAGATTTTCCAAGGTCAAAGAGGTCAGAAAACTCGGATTTACTTAGCAACTTTCCACTTATACCACAGAGTTAATTCTACTCTTATTACTGCATCAATATACGTAATTTAAAAATGAATTAATACATTTAATCAGTCAAATTTGGTTTGAATTTTTCGAAAAAGAAAATTAATTTTGTGAAAAGTAAATCGAAAGTCATTTCATTTGTAGTTGTACAAGAAATACTTTCGAGATATAATCAAATTTTATGCTAATAATTATGATAGAAGTATACGATACAAATGCAAGTACACGACATCTTCACCACATATTGCAGAAGGCATTTGCTTTGATATTCAAAAATTCAATTAATGAAAAATTATCAACAAAAGCAATAAGAATAAAAGGAAGTATACAGGTACATATGTAGAAAAACCTACGGTTTCACGTAAATTCTTTGCAAGGTTAACGCAGTTAAAATAATAACAACTTGATTATCCTGTTCAGTGAATGAAAAAAAAAAAAAAAAAAAACTCGAGACACCGGTAATTAATTATTATTACTACCGTACAGTAAATTTCAAACTTTTTTCCAACTTTACGTACAACTACTTTAGCTATGACTGGCAAAAAATTTCCTAAAATTATTACGTTGAGGCGTACTGATACTTCAAAACGAACATAAACGAAGAAAAAATTAATTCGTTTGTTAAAAAAAAAAGAAAAATTTTACCGCAATGGCAATTGTTTGCCAAAAAAAGCATAATCGAGTTATTATAATATGCAATGTATGCAATAATAACTAACCGTGACCTATGAAATTAACTTGATTATAACGAATCAACCGTCTTCGGTTTATTTAGTTCCTATACGTATGTATATGTATGTGCTTAACTTACGCACGGTGCGGTGTGTATAATTTTTGAAAAACATTTACATAATAGCGTAGCGAAAACATTTCACAGATTCCAATCAACAAGTTCCTTGAAAGCATCTATTCTAACCTTTGCTAGAAACGAATACGGAGCAGCTGAAAATGGAATTCTCGAGCTAGCACACCGGTTACCACATATCTTTTTCGATACAAGATTTACCATAATGTGTCTTTTTCGCAACATTGAGACGTTATCGATTCATTACACCTAGGTCGTAATTCCTTATTGATTTTACGAGCTATATACACGACGAAAATATAAATTTTATCCCGAACAAATTATAAAGTATATAAAAGGTGATACACACGCGTGTTCTATCACTTGGAACAGAAATGCGATAATCGTAGATGCTAAAACAATCCACTATTTATACCTATAATGAACTTAATACGAAGAAGAAAAAATAATAAAAATGGATGAGAAAATCCATATCGGATTTAGTGTGTAAGGACGCGATGCCAACAGCTATTACAAAATAAGTAATACTTACAAAAGCTGAAAAATCATTATATCTCTGCATAATTTATCCCCATAGGTACTGAAAAAGTAATGATAATTGTTCACTCCTGATTCAATGGCCACATTACGAATCCGAAACACCGGCAAATAAATTAAATTACACCTGAAACCAACGCGCCACAGTTTACAACTGATAAAAGAAGTGTATAACAACGCTAACAATAAAACAAGAAAAAAATAATAATAACAAACAAACAGGATAAGGGACGAAAGGAAACGAGTACTACGAGTAGTACGAGTACGTAAATATCAAACAGCTGACGGTCAAGTCACCGGTGACGATGAATGGGCGCGCGTACAGGTAAAGTTTGTATCTGAACAAAACAACGTGCTGAGACAGTGTAGTCAATTAGACGAACGTAAAATTATGTTTGTGATTCGGTATTATTTATGATTAGAGCGAGCAGTATCTCTACTCTCGGATTCGTTTCCATAAAATCATCAATTCTATCACGCATCATAAAATATCACGAAAGGAATAATTCAACGAGAAAAATACACTGCACAATATGTATGTAGTTCATTTCGTACTACTCACTTTCTTGTAGAAATAATTTCTCAATAATGTAACATTTTTGTAGGGTAATTGATGGAATTAAAAATATAAAACTTTCGCACTATACTTACACATGATAATGCGTAAATGATAATCATATACCGTAGGAAAATTGTAAAACGAGTTTTCAAATAAATGATTAGGTTGAACTTCAATTATACGAGATGTTCATCGTATCATCACATCGACATTCTCTAATAATTAAATAATTTTTTTAAATACAACGCTACAACGCCAGTAGTACGATAGTAGAATCTTCTGTAAACAAACACTAACGATTAGTAATGTACTTCAGCGAGCTTCGTGAAGCGCGAACCTTGAAATAGCTCACGATTTCGTGTAACAAGTCTACAAAAATGTAATAAATTTCACGGACATATCTCATCCGAAAAGTGACAATACCTGCCGAATATACAGATTTGCACGTCTCCCTACTATTATTATACATCAACAACATCACACTCTTATCAATAGGTACGAAATATTAACGAATGTTCTTCTTTCATTAGTTATTGTTGGCTGTTGGGAATAAATTTCGATTCAAATTACTTCGGGTATTTTGTTGTTGATACAAACTAAGAAAATAAGTCTTTATTTTTTTATTATTTTTCTCCCCGTAATGTTCTAACGAGTAAATTTAAATGAATGAAGATCGCAAAAAGAAAGATTCCCGTTCGCGTTCGAGTTCTAAGATGCTGAGCAATCGTGAAGTAGAAGACTCCGTAATACAAAAATTAACCGACGAAGAAAATCGATCTATGTTCCGCGGTAAATTTCGTAATCTTATCTTATTGCAAAAACTACATATAATTCAGTCTCATCAATACGTATTGATCGATTTACTTTTTTTTTCGAAATAAAAACCGGCGTAACACTGATGGATATTTTTACGCATAACACATAAGTAAAAAGGGCTTGAGTTCAGTTACTTGTAGCAGACACTTACTTAGTAATACAATATTCTTGTCGAAGATGAAAATTATCAATACATGTACATACGTTACGGAACGAACTGAAAAAGAAATAAAAAAATCAATCAGTATTACACTAAACATTGTCACCGTTAGTAAAGCATTAAATATTACGACGTAAACAATATTGGTAAAATAATGTCATTTTATAGATCAAACGAAAACTAGTTCGAGACCCGCCGACTTTGATAAACAATGTCTTTTGACGTTAGATGAAATACATTTGTTGATCAATAAATGTATGGAAATCATAATGAATCAACCTATGCTTCTGGAATTAACTCCGCCATTGAATATATGCGGTAATATCATACATCAATTTAACGGCGAAGCCATTCTAGCCTCGTTCGCATAAGTATACATAATTATAGCATAGATATTGTATCCTTATATACGATATACAAAACGTAACATAGCTACTCCTATATTGGACGGCGTGCAGGTGATATTCACGGTCAATTTTTGGATCTGTTATGGATATTCGAATGTGGTCGTTATCCACCAGCAGCTAATTACCTGTTCTTGGGCGACTATATCGATAGAGGCAATTATTCCATCGAATGTATATGTCTTTTAATGTCGTTCAAAATTAAATATCCGAATAGATTCTTCATGCTGCGCGGTAACCACGAAAGTAATCCGGTCAACGAAAATTACGGATTCCTAGTCGAATGTAAGTATATGTACCTAGAAAGCTCAGCTTCTCGTACTTAAATTTCAATACCTCCTCAAAGACCACCTGTTTTGCGGGCAACTAAATCGATAAGAAATATGCATTCGTACATAGGCGTTACGAGATTCAATAAAAATTTATGGATCCATTTCGGAGAATTTTTCGATTGCTTACCTTGCGCCGCTCTCGTTGGTGAAAAGATATTCTGCATTCACGGCGGTTTGAGTCCACATTTAAAAACATTCGATCAAATACGTAAAATTCAACGTCCCATCACAACTCCGGTTAACGGTCTTCTGTGCGATCTTGTATGGGCAGATCCCGATAAAGTTGGCCAAATTACTCAAACATCAGTTACCAAACTACTTACATTTCATCAATATCGTTTTTATTAAAACGCGAGTTATTTTTCAGGGACCCATCGGCTGGTCAGATAACGCTGCCAGAGCGATTTCGTATAGGTTCGGAACCGACGTAGTACATGATTTTCTAAAAAAGATGAAATTAAGCTTAGTGGTTCGAGCTCACGAAGTATCTCATTTATACTTTACGGTTTAATCGTAGATCCAGCGAGACTAGTTGGTATTTATTAAATAGATTGAACATTGTAATGCATTTACTTACAGGTGATGAGAAAGGGATACGAAATTATCGGTCGAAATGCCCTAATGACGGTTTTCTCAGCTCCAAATTACACCGGCGTATTCGGTAACGATGGCGCCATTTTAACTGTCAACGAACAACTAGAATGCACTGTGATTGTTTTAAATGTAAGTAATTTCAACTGATTGCTCGTAGCCGAAGTACATTATTAATTAAACACTTACCGGCGTGTAATTCACATAGTATAAATACAAAAAAGCTCAAAAAGCCAGTCGATGCGAATGGCACAATAATGTTTTAAAACAACGCAACCCTTCGTCCAACTACGACAAACGTCCGTCAATGTAGATTGCCATCAGTGTCGTCTCGTAACGCGAACAAAAAAAAATAGTTTTAAAAAAAACGAAAAAGTTTGGTGAAAGAAATCTTGCTGTTTTATCTTGTGTGTGTTTTAATATAGGTATATATTTTTGTATATGAAACGGAGTACTTTTTAAATTAAAAATTATTCGTAGGTTTTGTTTTTAAAAAGAATAAAAATAAATCTGTACACCCGTCGTGTTTGTTTGTTTGTAAACATTCGGTAACGAACACTGATAAGCGACTATCCAAAGGAAAATATCGTTAAATTTGAATTTTATCCCACCTCCTTCACTATTGATTGACATTTGTTTACTTTACGTAGAGTATGGTCGATTCTTTCTTTCGAAAAAAAAATTAAAACTAAATCATACAGTCTTTTACTACAATTTCTAACATAAAATTCAACATGTTTTAAAACATCGTATTGTTTAAATTTTAGTATAAATAACAAATACATCGAAACACAAAATACAAACAAAAATGGAACTCGATAAGTAAAATAAAATAATAATCTCAAAAAAAAAGTAACAATCCAACGCAATCATCTAGTATTTTATCACATTTTTATATACTTAAAGCACGCATTAGGTAAGGTACATTACATACATGTAATTTCGCTATTTAAAAAATCTTTATTTAGGTATCATATATAAAACAAAACAAAATGGAGGGAAAATAAAAACCAGCTTTTTCACAAGAATCTAACCAGATCGACGAGTTGTTTCGTCAGATTTTGTAGATATTAATATGCTCGAATGCCAGAAAGAAAAAAATTTGAGCGAAGACGGATCGCTATTTTATAAGCAATCTGCAAATACCCGAGTGATTTTGATATGTTTCCTTATTATAGGTCTACATTTCATTTCGTTATCTACAAAATCTGTATATGCAACGCGTTAAATTTAGATATTCATCTGACTGGTAACAAAATACAACTAGGTACCTAAAATAGGATGGCAACTCGGCCAAATATTTTGGTAACAATGTTTTCATTCGCTAAAAAAAATATAATAATGTAATAATAATAAAACAAAGGTACGCAACGTAACAATAAAAAATTTCTTTGTTAACATCCTGCGCAAAATTTGGTGTTGATGCTGGGATATCTACAAATCGTACCAAGAATAATGAAGATCAGTTTTTAGAGTGAACGAGTATGAAATTGTTGCTCGACTTGGTTTTATAAATTCGTTGCACCAATATATACGAATTAAAAAAAAAATCACTACATTTTTTTTCTGGTAAAATAGGCAGTATTGACGCAATTTTGAGCTTAAATAAATTCTCGTTTGTACTTTTGTGCAAATCCAAGCATTCGAAACCGAACAAAATAATTTTCAACATTATACCAAACGAGTAAAAGCGATATTTTCCACTCGACGACATTTAAACCGCTACGTTTAAGTATCAACATATTTAACAGGATGCTAAAACAAAAATTTCCGACTAAAGGACAGCCATAATATATACATACAAAAAAAAATTCACAATACCGACGACAATTCGTTATCAACTTAGATACACAATTGTATACAAATTAAATATAACGTTACGCAATTATAATTAGAGAAAAAATCATTTAGTACATTCAAAACTTAGGCCATTAAAAATTTAATACGTATGAATTTTTTTTTTTTTGTAAATAAATTATTCTCGTCGTATTTTCTTTATCGTCTAGCATCTTTATTTAAAATTATAATTCTTAAAAAAATCCAAAAACCCAAAAAACAAAACAGTTAAAAAAAACTACAAAATACCATAGACTCATCTTAGATTTACGGGGTTTAGTTCATACCATACCTTCAATTGAAAATTCCCCGGTGGCAAATATTGGTTAAAAACTATCGTCAAGCTCGTATTCGAACATTTTAAACTTATTCACGGGTAAATACGTACAAGTATATATTATTCAAAAATACATTCTTTAGCCAAATTTCCTTTTTTATAAGTAAATAGAAAATCGTGGATACCTTGATCACTATTTTAAAAGTTCATATCAAAATTAGTCATCGATTGTAATAAATTTTTTAATAAAAGAAATTTGACTAAAATTGACAAAAATTCAATGCGAATGATAAGTATACGTGGGTAAGTTTTGGTATACTTATCCGTTGCTGGTAAATACCCTTCTCAGTTTTTAATTTCAGACTTGAAAAGAACGAGGTAGATTTCCTCAAACCAGATAATTTAATGAAATGAAAATTTTCAAAATAAGTACTTTATAATTTTACAAACCTACATACGCGGTTGAGAATTTTTTCTGTTCCGAACCCTCTTTCTTATCAAGTTCTCGCCATTTTTGGTATACTTTCTGAGAACTTTTTAAAGTCCAACTCTTGTAATAAACTGAAAGGACACTTACGACGATATAGTTTCAAAAAAAAAAAAAAAAAAATTATAAATCGAATTTATATTCGAATACAATCACAAAGTCTGACCAATTAACACGTCAACGAACGACAAAGTACAATATTCTCCTTCGTATTGATCTTCGACCATGCAATGAATCACACTTTGCTTAATTGTTAAGAAGCTTGTTTACATGGTCGAAGGTATTGATACTTTTTTTTTTTTTTTTTAGAAAACTTTGATCGTTTAACTCTCAGATATAACCATTCTCGTATTTTTATAACTACTTTCGTGAAATAAATAAGTAGGTAATTATTTGTTAAAAATAGAAAAAAAAATATTTGACGCATACATATGTACAAATGTAAATATTACATACTTTACCGCTACGTGTTGTTGAATACAAAATCGCGTAGCGCAGTCAAAACGTACAACAATCGACAAAGGAGGAAAAATTATGCAATATATACTTTTCGTTAAACCATTGGTTAAACAAAATGATTAGAAATTGACTGATTTTTTTTTAGTTTACTAAATTTCCAATGTAAAGCAATAACCATAAAATAATTTTGGAGATTTATCTGTATTAAAAAACGTACCAGAAAAACAAAATAACCCTGGGATCGATTTAGCTACCAAGTACCATTTTTGCACGTACAACAAGATTAACAAACATACACAATGAGTACGTAACGTACAATACGTAAGTACTTGGAGACATTATGAATTTGTTACACAAATAATTGACTATATTGAAATGATAAAATGATATTGCTAGAAAAAGGGTAAGTACGTTGGTGGTTTGATTTCTACGTATACGATTGAATTAAGTAGCTGAAGTTGGTTGGAACTGGAAGTGCGGACTTAGTCAATCAAACGGTTATCAGTCTATAAAATGTAGGGCCTACACATACGCACAGTATTCAATCGAAAGACTTTCGTTCAACTAATACAGAAAAATACATAGAGGGAGAGAGGTAAATTTTGCCAAGTAATTAATACATTTACGTGATTTCGTGGCGAGTATTATGTCGTCTTCGGAAAGGCACTGCTTTAGATATTGTACTATTCTATATACATCGCATACATATGTAATGTAAATACATGAACATTTGAAACGTTTCACTATTTTAAAACCATCGGCGCGTATTTTCGCGGTATTTAAACATTAGACTACGCTAATATAATCAATTAATCATATTTATACGTATCGTCGAATTGACAATTTGCATCCGATGCTACGATTCTCCTAATTATAATGTGATGAACCTACATACAAATATAAGTAGGTTGCAATCTAAAATTTCACAAATTGTTCTCGAGCAGAAACGAAAAAATGAAAAATATAAAAACAAAAACAAAAACAAATTGTCAACAAAAAAAAAATACAATCGGTATACACAAAATACATCGACTCGGCATCGCAGACAATTAGTATTTCTCACACTGAAAAATAATGTCCAGGGTAACTTTGAGGATTTTCCTCATCATTTGTCTTTGACAATAGTCCTGGAATTGGAAACAAAACAGAAGAAAAAAAAACATACAATGCACGATTAGTGACGCAGAGAGAAATACAAGATGCAGGTTATCGTCCGGTTCGTGGTGCGTGCCAGCGTGCGCGGGTGGGTGTTTTAATCGCGATGATGAGTGTGATGCGTGCAGAGAAAAAAGACATGCGAAAGAAGAAAGATAGGTAGACAGAGATACAGAGATAGGTAGATAGATAGATAGATAGATAGATAGATAGATAAATGAAGAAAAAAAAGATAGACAAGTTTAGCAATAGGTTTAGGTTATTTCTAGATGCTATACAGGTGCAAACGTTATATTAGATAGGTAGCCATAGGCTATTGGGCAACACTCAGGGTAGAAAATCTCCATAAAATGACATACATATAAGGTATCCGTTCGGCCAAGTCATTTTGTGAAAATTTACTCCGCTATTAGCTTACCGTATACTTGGTTTTTTGATTTTCCTTCGTTTTGGCTCAGCTTAGCCACTGCTTCCTTTTTCAGCTTATATTCGCCAGTACTGCCACCACCCCCGCTAACACCACCACCGCCACCGCCGCCTCCACCGCCAATGCCACCAATGCCGGAGCTGCTCTTATCGCCTGGCGTTGTTTTCGATGCTTCTTCTTGTTCGCCCAACAATGGTTGTTCTAACCATTCTCGTTTTAAGTCGGCATCCGATGGACCCCAGCTTTCACGTGCACGACACGATTTTCGAATTTTCTGCAATACCATTCGATATTGAATACACAAATACATAATAGGCATCGATCTTAAATAATTTTCAAAATAACATTCGGATCTTGAATCCGGTTCAATTGATCAACTTAGGATCGGTTGTTTCTAAAATGGCAAATGGCAAATAATTATTATTTATTCATATTTCGCGTACCAACTGTCTACCCGTCGATTTGTATTCGATTGTAAAAATTAAGCGAATATCGATAAATAGGTAACTGAGATAAAGTACGATTACTGGTTGGCAGGCTAACTACTTTAACTAGGAAATATGTGGCTTACCTCTTTCAAAGTCGGAGCATCGGTTCTCACGATGCTAATAACAGCCCAGAGTGGAATTTGAATGATAGATAGAAGGCTGAGACCCCATCCGAGTATATCAGCCCATTCAGGATAATCGTAATTCTCGTAAGTTAATGGTTTAAAGTCGATCAACGAATAAATAAAAATACTCTGCGAAACAGAAGAATACAAACGTATACACTAAGTACAAAATAATGTATGTACTACGTAAGCGAGGGGAACCCGTCAATTAATAAAAATTCATTCCTTAGAAATTCTAAAAAAAGAAACAACAACGAAGAAAGGGAGGGGAGGGGAATATCGACTCGATTAGCCGCATTATCTCGACGACGGTGACTGCTCGTTTTGGCTCGATCATTATTAAACGATCATCATTTGAACGAAGACCGCTGGATAATCCGACCATAATTTGACTAAAATGCGCGCCTGGCTCACGAATACGTTCGAATGCAACGAATAATGAGTCGCAAACCGAGTCAAGCTCGAAGCACAGTCATCCGATACGTTAAACCGAGCAGCAATAACGAGAGCAACGCTCGTCTGGGATCGTCTTGTTCGGCACAATATCGATGCAGCGATCATCAAAATGATCGGGAATCGCCCTTGACCATATCAGAATTGCAGATCAAAATCGCCGACAGTCCGGTCAAATCGTCGCGTATAACTGACGTGCATGGTACATCGTCCGAACTCAGCGAACCTGGAAGTTCGTCGACCGTGTTCCGTCAAAGGTCTACAGAAAGTGTGTATTCGGACGCGATGTCGGCCCAGAGAGTAGCCGTAAATAGCATCGTAAATCCGCAGCCGGATGTGGAAAACGAATACGTAGACATACCGATCATGGATGACGCGGAAGAGAATTGCCGAACATCTTGCGCGAAATCGTCACCCCTCTTTCAACAAGATTCGTCCGGTTCGGATTCACGATGTTCGGTTCAAGATAACTGTGCCGAAGACGATATCGTTTCCGATTACCAGCGTCGTTCGTTGTTATCGATGAGTACGAACATACTTATGAAACGGCAAACGACGGAACCCTCGTCCACCGATACCAGCGAAGAGGATGCTACTAAAAGACAGACACTTTCGCGGGGCGATCGTCCAGACGTCGATGATGACGATAACGATAATCGTCTTACAAAGAGTAAAGTTGCCGAACCAAAGTATAAGTTAACCAATAGAATTAAACAAAGGATTAAGAAAACTAATCCAATACTTTCCGGGCACGTCATTGATCATTATTTTAGATACGGTAAACCGCCTTTCCGGAATTTCGGATGTACCAGAGATTCGAAAACTTGTCGATATTAAGTGGTGGTCGTATTTGTAAAATACAGGCACATAAGATATTTACTTTTTATCATAATATTGCAAGCTAATCAAAACGTATTGGTTAGTTTTACTCGCTTGCGGGTGTTATTTACTCACCGATAAAATCACCGGAGCGCAAAAGCCCCAAGTCAGTCTCCAATATATTCCAGGAACGAAACCCAACATAAACTTTAGATCTCTACACAACCTATTTAAACCTGTAAATAACAATAGAATTTTATCGTATATCAAGTGACGTGCATAAGGGAAGGAAACTAAATAATATTCCTTCGATATGTTACGACTAGCTAGTGAAGCTGAAGCAATCCTGATCGCATGAACTACTATTTATCATAAAAGTGACATGATTTGACGAAACATTCAACGTACCATAAACCCAAGAAATAAATATACATTCGGCTATGGCGATCACCAATACCGCAATACCACCTCCATAGACATCCATCAACGTTAGCACGTAGTTGCCACCCTGTAAAAGATTATAGTTATCACAATATTTCGAAATTTTCTACCAAAAGCACATCTGCTTTGCCTACTATTGCCTTCGAAAGACTTACATTGGTAACGCACGTCAAGCCGATGGTATAGGAGATAACCGCCGTAAAAATGCAAAATGCCAACTTATTGTTACGTAGCACTGCAAATTCGTCTGATAAACTGGTCAGCACGTTTTCTAATAACGCAAACTGTAAATAGACGAAACGAAATGGAATAATTAAATAGAATTATCGGTTACGTACCTACTACAAATTACAAAATAAGTCGATGAAATGAAAATTCTGAAATTGAAATTGAAAACTATGCCATGAAGAATGAGAAAAGCAGTGGTTAAGGTTCAAGTTTTGAGTTCTGGCTTTCACTGATTTGGATTTCGTTTCAGCTTATGTTTCCAGTTTCGGCGAAGTTCTCTTATTTTGGTTTAAAAAAAGAATAACAATAGATTAATTTTGGTTCCGAAAAGTTGAAAAAATGATCATACCAAAGTTTTCATTTAAGAAAAAAGAAAGAAGAAAGAAATAATAAAGAAAATAGGTATGGAAAAAGTAAAAATTGGAATATCGTTTAGACTTGGTTTCAGGTTCATACTTAAATTGAGAAAACCATTTTAAACCCGTGGTTCTTTACAATTCAGGATCGATGGGAAAGGACTGTAAAAACTGAAACGAAATATCGAAAACAATCAACTTTAGAACTGAAATGAAATTGGTACTCTTAGGCTAAAATAAAACTGAAATGCAAAGAATAAAAACTAAAATAGCATTTTTTAGTTTTTTAAACTTTCAGTTTTTATTTCATTAGATTTAGTGATACTGGGAATTTGTCTTCAAGTATCAAAACTCAGCCAGATGTTCGATAATAGCTTCCCTTCTCAACATTTTCAATTTTTCACAAATTTTTGTTATAATTTTCACGAAACATATTATACCACCCAGTACAGGCTACAAAGATAAGAAAAGTCCTGTTTCAAAAATAAACAAACGTTCTCATTGGTTGCTACACTAGCGCTCCGAGTCTAGTCCACGGTGAGAATCACCGACTAAAATTGAAGCAAGAAAAATCGAAAAGTGAAAACTGAAAGTGGAATTTTTTCAGTTTTTCAACCCTGACTTAGGATTTTGTTTGGGTTCCTAAAATGCTACTGGAAACGGAAAAATTAAAGGAAGCATTTAGAAATTGAAAGTGGAACTGACACTGAAATTCAAACCCTTCTGAACTGAAATGAAAAAAATCAAAAACTGAAAATCAAAAATGAAATTTCCTCAGTTTAACAGCCTCATTTTCAAGTTTGGTTTGAGTTCCAACAACATTGCAAAAAAGTACGATTGAAAGTTCAAGCTTTATTTTTCTAGAACGTCGTACTCTCCACCCTCACCCTCCTCGCAAAAAATCATGACATTTACTTTCATACTCGGTAAAATCATATAATTTAGTTGTTTTTACCACTGCACGGGGATGCAAGAATAGTCGAGAACACCCTCACCATGACAGTAAACATTTCAAACTGAAACTAAAACTAAAACGTAGAAACTCATGAGTGAATGAAATTTATTCAGAATTCTACGTTTCTGAATAATATTTAGAAATTTATTTCATTTTCTGTTTTAGTTTCAATTTTCTCATCTGAAATTGAAACTAAAACTGAAAACTGGAAAACTTGATTACTAACAAGTAAAAACTGAACCAAAACCAAAACTGAAATTAATTTTTGAATATTATTGTTTGGAAACGAAAATTGAAATTAAAACCTATAATCAACACTGAAACCGAACCGTTTTAAATTTCAGAGCCAGGCCAAGATGAATTTCTGTTCAATTCAATCTGAGCCCTGGTTATCAAAATAAAAATGTAAACAATATATTATGAACCAATGAAATTGCTGGAAATCTGCTTGATATTGGATTTTTAGCAATATGATTGGTTTACAATAATTATGTTTGTAGTGGCGAGGGCTCAATTTAAATTAAACGAACCATAAATTCCACGAGTTCCTGATTCCTCCTACTCCTCTAGCTAGCATCAAGCTAAAAAAAATCAGGCAACTACTGGTAAAATTAGAAGAGAGTATGAAGTTGTTACATGATTCAAAACATCCTTATTTGTATATTTTGATATTTTTTAAGCATATTTGATAGTACAATCGAAAAGTAGATTATTTTCGGTTCTCTTCTACCCACTTCTCTCGCGAGCTCAAAAAATTCATTTCCACAATATTTTAAATTATGAAAATATCGAAGTACGATAGGTGGTTTATCTCATTTAGTTTTCGTTAAAATTTATGACAAAAAGGTTACATGCAGCATGCGTGTATGGCTGTATTAAACAGCTATAGCTACAGCTTCACACGCTGAAACGAATTCACACAAAGAGGGCGATTAAATGTCAAATTACGTAACTAACGGCAGCGTAGGTGGATACATAGGTACTAGGTAGTACGACTAAAGTGCAAAATATCCAAAAATCGTTGGAAGAATATTAAGCTCAAAACAGAAAAAAAAAATATATATTAATAATAAAAAATACGCGAGAGCGTTGTCGAACGGATTAGATATTTCACCGCTCTCGTTTATAATAGGAATGCCTGTTGAAAATCGACCAGCAGCGAACGTCGAATGTAGGTGGTTAAACGTCAATCACACGGTGATTAAACGACGCGACGTAAAGCGTAACTGACGTGGCGTATGATTTTCGCCAAGCTTTCGCAGTACGTACAACGAGTATTGGCCCAGCTATCTACGACGAACGGGCTTAAACTCGCAGCAGAATTAATACGCAAACTGATAAGGGCATAAGCAGGCTAAAGATATTGGTACTGCGAGCGTTGTGGGCGGTTTTAACGCAATCTCTGCCCCTGGATTCTGCAACTTACTTCACTATCGAGTCCTAAAATGAACAGCATCAAGAAGAACAGCACCGACCATAGCTGAGGGAATGGAAGACGTAGTAAAGCTTCCGGATAGGCGACGAATGCTAGTCCGGGTCCGTCTTTCACAACATCGCGAATCGGTACCTTAAGATCGTGAGCCATTGCTCCGAGTATGGAAAAAGTCACGATACCGGATATCATACTGGTAATCGTGTCCATAACACTGACCACTAACGCGTCTCTGCCAAACACAAATTAATTATAGGTAAATTAAATTACACGCGAAAACAGGAGCCGTTAGATTTAGCCACGTTTTCACCCTACCTGTACACATTATTCCTAAAATCGTTATAACTACTGTACATAATTAATCCACCCATCGATACGCTGAGTGAAAAAAACATCTGACCAGCTGCCGCTTGCCAAACCTACGAGCAAAATTAATTAATCTCCGTATTTGTACGAAATTTTTTTCACTTTTTTATTCGATACTTCGGATCTGACTGAGTCGTCTTTACAAACTAGAATTAGGTACCTACGATTCGTTTATTTGTACGAAATGCTTACTTGTATATCGAGTAATTTACTCCACTCTGGATATAAGAAATAAATAACTCCTGACATGGCACCTTCTTGCATCAAACCAGTTACTAGAAGCGTGAATAAAATGCAATATGGAAAAGTAGCAGCGAAATAAACCACCTGAAAGTAAATAATTTGAAAAATTATTATTTTTTTTTTTTCAATTATTGTACGGAAATTTGCAACTTCACTGTAGCAAGTCGTTACTGAAGAGTGTATGGATATGAAACCAGCTCGTAAAATGACTTGATTTAAATGATTAAGTCATCGATGAATCAACCACTTGGAAAATATCTAATGCACGCATTGCGAATTTTAGTGCCTTGAAACGAGTGACATAAGCAACTACAAATACATTCAATGCGACGTAGTAACATATTAGTTTATTCGTAGCACATGGTCGTACATTTATTACAAAGTTTTCAACTTAGTTGAACACCTTTTTGCATTTTTACTCAAAATTAATTCTTTAGTCTGATTTTCTATGTCAAATTGTCGATGAAAATCAGACAATTACGATCTATCAACCAACATCGAATGAAGAAGGGAATATCATCAAAATCCGTTTAGGGGTCCTAGAATTAGATAAAAAATGGGTATAAAGTTCAAAAAATTGATTATACATTGAGAAAAAATGCTGAAGGATGGGTGGAAATGGATTCAAAATATGAAAAAAATTGTCGAAGATCATCGAAAATTAGGTAAAAATTTGACAAAAATGGATGAAAATAGACCTAAAAGGTAAAATAAAAAAAAGTTAAAAATCGTTAAAAGTAGGGTTAAACATTGCATAAAAAGGGGCAAGAAGTGCAGAAAATTGATCGAAAATCACGAAAAAATGTTAAATAATGGGTATGTAAATTAAATCCAAATTATTGAAAAATGGTCGAAAATCGTTGAAAATTTTGCAAAAATTAGATAAAAAGTAGGCAAAAAGTGCGAAAAATTGATCTAAAATCATGGAAAAATGTTTTAAATCGGATGAAAATTAACCTAAGATATGAAAAAGCTCGCTAAAAATCACATAGATTATGAAAAATTGTTGAAAATGGGCAAAAATAAGATGGAAATAGGTAAAAGTTGACCTAGATCACGAAAAAAATCTATAAAAATCATCCGAAATTAGGTATAAATTTAATTTTAAAAATGGGTAAAAATTATGAAAAATTGATCAAAAAACACAAAAAACTGCGAAAATAGTAGAAAATTGGATAAAAAATTTACTAAAATGGGTACGAAATGATTGATCATAAATCATGAAAAATGGGTCGTTTTGGCGCCCTAGAAGATTATTACGACAATTTATAGCCACATCAGAAATTCGCTTCTAGGGTTCCTGAATGTGACTTTTGGGGGTCTCGACTTTTCAGCCCCATTTCATTCCTTGACTGCCTCAAATATCTGGTTTTTTGGTAATTTGTCAATGAAAATCAGGCTATTACAGTCTATCGACCAACAGCAGTTTGGGGGCAGGGGATATTAACAAAATCCGTTTTGGGGTACTAGAAGACCATTAAAACAATTTTTAGCCATGTCAGATATTTATTATTTTTTTTTTGCCGAACAGTAAAATCATTTACTTCGCTTGATACCGACCAAATTCGTTCCAATTCGCGGAATTGGATCGGTTTGGTAGCGGACTAGATATATATGAGTGGGGATGAACTTGAGTCAAAATTCAGTTTCATCCCATTTTGGGGGAGGGGGTGCTGAAGGTCCAAAGTTGCAAAAATTGCCCCTTTTTAAATCAATTGATAGACAATCAAAAGTTGAATAACATATCCAAAAATCAATCTCCTAAGTCAATTAGGAGGAGGGATATGAGGGTTTTCCTCTTTTCGACCTTGAAAAAGGGTTGTTTCTATCCTACCTTCCCACCAATTGAGCTAGGAAGTTGAAATTTGTTATGTAGTATATATCTTGGGAAACTTTTTAGATGTGCCTTTTTAGGGATTTCCACATTTCAGTCCCATTTAATCCTTCGTACCCTTAATACCGATTAGTAACATGTTTTCTACGATTGCAGGGTCACGTATCCAAATTTCTATCATCATGGAGAAATTAATTTTTTCTAAAATCTAACGTGACTTTAGATAACTAATTTGGAATCGAATATTCTATACCTTTCATTTCAAGTTGCCTGATGAATGATCATTTACGAGCAAAGTTATAATGTTGCACGAGTAAATAACATATTGAAGAGCTTTTACATTTACGTAGTTTCCATAGAATGTATGCATAATATTTTAAATGTAGTTTTCAGACACTATTTCTACAGGAAATTAAAATTTTAAAGCACCCCCCCCCCACCTCACCACTTTTGGCGCATTTTCTTTGGTAAAAATTTGGTGGAGGATTAAATAAGTTTGGGTAGAGGGCGTGGATGACCTTTGGTAAAAATTTAATAATGTCCAACTGAGTGGGAGGGGGGGAGAGGATTTTGCGGGCTTAAAATTATGAAAATTATTCGTCTTAGAACCAATCGGTATAGAATAAAAAATTTTATATCATATCCAAAAATCAGTTTCACAGTCGATTAGAAAGAGGGATGTTGGGATTCCTCTTTCTGACCTCGAAAAAAAAAAAACAATTTAGGATGGTCCTAGATGTAGGTACATTCGGAGGGAAGAAGGTTGATTTTCCAATCCCATTGCACCCCTCAAAGCTCAAAAAAAAATAGTTGTAGGTCGGCACTGCTGGGGGTACAGGTGACCATTGAAATGACCGCATACTAAATTTCAACCCTCTAACTTAATTTGGAGGGGAGTGATGCGTATCATTAACTTGAAAAATAAGAAAAACCTATCAAAAAACTATATTCTTGAGACTGTGAGGCGGTGTAATGGAGCTGAAAAGTCGAACTCCCCTGTACAGGCACATACATTTCAAATTTTAATCTCCCAGCCCAATTCGGAAAGGAAGTACACGAATGGACAGGTTTTTCTTCCAGGTCAAAAAGGGTCATTAACTCAAACTTTTGACTCCCTATCGGTTGACTAAATAAGGAAGGCGATTTTTGATTTCTCAGCCCATCAACGTCCCCTCATCCAAATTAGGGCGTAACTGGATTCCGACTCAAGGTCATCCTCACTCAAAAATATCAAATTCGACGCCATTCTAAGAGTATTTCCCAAAATTTGATCGATTTCAGTCTATATCGAGCCGAGCAATTAATTTTTAGTTTCAACGGTGGAGGGGGGGGTGATTTTAAAAGTACACCGAATAAATATCTGACGTGACCAAAAACGGCCTCCGTGGTCTTCCAGAACCTGGAAACGGATTTCGTTGATACTGCCCCTTTATCCGGCGACTGTCGGTAGGCCTTAAAGGTGGAGGTAAAGTAATAAGGTAAAGCGCAAAAAGCCGAGCAGGTACTTACATATTACACACATAGCGCATAGAAGGCTAAATGCCTGCCAACGATAAATAAGACGGTAATTTTGCGCTGATAAAAATTACCATATCAAATGGTAGGCTCAGAAATGTACGATGGGCGCGTTATTAAAACGAAAGGCTGGCTTTGGCTGTTTGCGATACCGTAGTAAAATTAGCGAAATTTCCGTTTGAAATGAGCGAAATTGCTGCGAGCTGGCAACTACATACACTGTTCGTGGTTATAGTTCAGCTTGTGGTGTAAGTAGTTGGGTACTTACTTTCCCCGAAGTCTTTATCCCTTTCACAAGACATAGAACGACTATTACCCACGAGATCAATAAACACATCGACAGGTCGAATTTTATCGTTCCTATTTCTTCGATACCGCTTGATAAATTTAGAACACGTTTTCTGCAACACAAAATAACCAAACGAACGAGAATAAATTATTTAAATTAAAAATAAAAACACAGCGAAAGAAGAAAAAAGTAGAAACTTTGTTCGGCTCACGATGAATCTACGTAAGTAGTAAATAACTACGATTGGAGAAAACTACATAGAAAAGTGGGTAGGTACTTGTATTCCAATACGACGATAAATTCGATACCGTCGCCAACACCGATAAAGCACGAAATAGGAATAAAGCTTTGAAAACAAAAATAAAAAATAAAAGGCCAACGTATATAATTCGTGTCGAAAAATATGAAAAATTATACTATAATCTTTTCATAAGAAGGGCGGAAGCAGTGAAGTAAAACGTGGGTAATGGCCTGGGTAGAGCTAGGTATACAAATCTGTAAAAAAGAAGCAGCTCTGAAAAAAGAACCATCAGTGTACGTATGTAATAGGTATCGCTTCTCTATACAGATACTTAGATACGTAGACATACACGAAAGAAGAAATATACAGTTAGGTAGGTAGGTAGGTAGGTACAGATAGGTAGGTAGGTGGCATTATCGATTCATTACGATAAAATTATACGTATATATCGTATATATGTATGTTCGAATGTCAAACTCGAAGCAAATCTTTGCAATCTATCTGTACTAGAACGTACTACACATGAAAAGGGCAATTAAGAATCGCGTCCAAAGGTTTTAATCGTAAATTCTACCGCTTCGTCTTGGCATTATTAAACCGCGCTTCGAGGCTTCGACCCGACGAACCGCAAAAATTACATATAAAAACTTTCATCATCTACGTGTTCAAAAACTTACTCCCAATATTGTAAGCTGGCAGTTTCTTTGTTTGAGATATTAACCGATAAGTCAAACGTCACGTTCGCCGAGTTTGTGCCGTTTTCCTGAAAAGAAACAAAAAAAAAGAAAGCATAAAAAAGGTGAAACAAAAGACGAAGAAATTAATCTTTGAAAGACTTGTACGATGAAACGTTGAAGCCGCAGTGTGACACACACTCACAAAGGAAATTTCACATACAACAACAACCAATCAGACTGATTTTCGTGACATATTACAATCATGAGAATTGAAAAAAAGCATCGCAATACGATGCAAGGGTCCCTACAGATTATGCATACCAAATTTCAACTACGTAGCCCAATTTGGAGAGGAGTTATTCTAGCAACCAACTGTACAAATTAGAAAAAAGGCAGATATAGAACCCCTACTAAAAGTACAAACCTAATTTCAAATTCCTAATTAAATTTGAAGCAGAATTATGCGAGGAACGAACCCAAAAAATAAGAAAAAAACACCAAAAAACCACACATTTGGAGCTGTGAAGGGGTGAAATGAGACCGAAGAGTCGAGACCACCAAAAAGCACATCTAGGGTGCCTATTAAATGTACATACATAATTTCAAATTCTTAGCTCAATTTGGAGGGGAGTGGAACGAACTCAAAAAGTAAGAGAAATGAAAAATACGACAACAAAACCACTTTTTTGAGGCCGTGAATGGGTACAATGGAGTTAAAAAGTTGGAATCTCTAAAAGGCGCATCTAGGGCCCAAATCGAATGTACAATACAAATTTCAACTTCCTAGCTCAATTTGGTGGGGAGACAGGGCAAGAGGTCAAAAGGCGAGGAACCACATATCTCTTCTCCTAATTGACTTGAGAGGTTGATTTTTGGATATGTTATACAAACTTTTGAAGTTGTATCAGATGACAATTTTCGCGTTTTCGTCCACTCAACACCTATTCCCCCAAAATGGGGCAAAACTGAATTTTGACCTAAGGTCATCCTCACTCAGATATATTTAAACCGCCGCAAAACTGAGGCGATACTTGGAGGGGGGGGGGGGAATGGTGCTTAAACTGAGGCGATACTTGGGGGGGGGGGGGGTAATGGTGCTTAAAAATTGGAACTCCGAAAAGGCACATGTAAAGACCCAACTGAATATACATACCAAATTTCAACTTCCTAGCTCAATTCGGTGGGGAGATAGGGGAAAACAGCCCTTTTTTAGGGTCAAAAAGGGGGGAAACCCCCATATCTCCCCTCCTGTTTGACTTGGGAGGTTGATTTTCAGTTATGCTATACATCATTTGATTCTCTATCGATTAGCTAAAAAGGGGGCAATTGTTTTGTTTTTGACCCTTCAGCACCCCCTCCCCCCAAATGGGGCTAAACTGAATTTTGATCCAAATTTTTGTTCACTCATATATATCCAATCCGCCGCCAAACTGAGCCGATTGACTAAATTGGAGCGATTTTGGTCGGTATCGAGAGGCGTAAATGATTTCCACGTTCGGGGAAAAAAATAAAAAATAAATGAAAATAAATATCTGACATGGCTAAAAAATCGTCTTAATGGTCTTCTAAGATCCCAAAACGGATTTTGTTGATATCTCTCCCCCTCATCCGCCGTTGGTCAATATACTGTAATAGCCTGGTTTTCATTGATAATATGACATATAAAATCAGGCTAATAAAAATAAATATCTGACATGGCTAAAAATTGTTCTGATGAAGTCACCAGTTATGAGGTTTTATTGTATTACCTACGATATATGAAACACACATTCAACAAAACAACAGAAAACCTACCAAAAACCCTTTTTTTAAGGAGTGTGAATGACCTGCAATAAATCAGAATGTTCTAAACCATCAAGGAACCTATCCACGACACTTACTATACCTGAATATCAGTTTTCAATCTCCGTAGCTCAATTTGAAGGCGAAATATGCATGGAACAAACTTCAAAATGAAGAAAATCCGCTAAAAACCACGCTTTCGAGATTGTGAGAGGGTGCAATGGAGTTAAAAAGTTGAAACTCTCAAAAGACATATCTAAGGCTTCTACTAAATGCACATGGCAGATTTTAATCCTCTGGGGGGGGGGGGGGAAGCTGCATAGCACAACCTTTTTTCAAAGTCAAAAAATTGAAAACCGTCGATATCTACCCCCCCTTAATTGATCCAGGAAGCCATTTATTTATAACTGTGATAAAACTTTTAAATATTGATAGATTGGTTTAAAAATGAGCAATTTTTGCTGTTTCTGCAAATCAGCACCCCCTCCCCCAAATTTTAGCATAACCGAATTTTGAACCTTACGTCATAGCCGTTCAAAAATATCAAAACCATCTAAAAACTAAGTCTACCACTCACATTTGACCGATTTTGGTTGGTATCGAGCTGAGAATATGATTTTTAGCCTGATTTTCCATGTCATATTGTCAATGAAAACCAAGCTATTACACTCCATCGACCTACGACTGAGGGTGAGGGGGGGGGGTATTAACAAAATTCGTTTTCAGTTCCAAGAAGTCCATTACCACAATTTTTGGCCATGTCAGATACCTTATTTTTTGTTTATTTCTTCCGAATACTAAAATCATTTACTCTGCTCGATATTGACCAAAATCGCTCCAATTCAGTCAATAGGCTCAATTTGGCGGTAGATTAGATATTTATGAGCACGAATGACCTCGGATCAAAATTCAGTTATGCCTAGATTTATGGAGAGAAGGTGCTGAGGGCCCGAAACAGAAAAAATTGCTCATTTTTAAGCCAATCGATAGAGAATCTAAAGTTGTATAACATGTTCAAAAATCAACTTTCAAGGTCAATTAAGAGAGGAGATATCAGGGTTTCCCTTTTTTTCGACCTTGAAAAAGACCTCTTCTTCCAGTATCTCACCACCAAATTGAGCTAGGAAATTGAAATTTGGTATGTGGACTTGGTAACGACCATATATGTGCCATTTGGTGTTTTCGAATTTTCAACTCATCGCGTTCCGTTACAGTCCACAAATTTGTTTTTTTTTTCAGTGGATTTTCTTATTTCTTGAGCAGTTTGTTTCTCGCATAATCTCCCCCCCCCCTCTTCCCCACCGGGCTAAGAAGTTGAAATTTGGTATGAAGATTTAGTATAGGTCCTACAGATGTGCCTTTTGGTGGTGTCGACTTTTTACCCCCAATAAACCCTCCCTGTCCTAAGCACAGATTATTTTTCAATCCACATGATCATAATGTTTCACAAAACTGAGGCTGAACACGATGCTTTTCTTAAAATTATTTTTGGAGGAAAATAATAAAAAATATGAAATGAAAAGGAATAAATATCAGATATGACCAAAAATGGCCTCAATGATCTTCCGGGTCTCCAAAATGGATTTCGTTCATAATGCCCCCTTCATTCGCCGTAGGTTGACAGTCCCTCATAGCTTGGTTTTCATTGATAATGTTACATTGAAATTGGGTTAAAAAAAGGCGTGTTTTTTTCGAGTTTAAATGTAAATTTTGAATTTATGATGCAAAATACGGGGGGAGGGGGGAGGAATGAGAGTCAAATTCGAGACCTCAAATTTTTACCACATCTATTTAAACATTATTTTGCAAATTTTTTTCCTAAAATTGAAACGCCCCAGTGACCTGTATGGATTGAAAAGTAGAAACTCTCAAGAAGCACTATTAAAGTGGATAGCTAAAACCCATCAAAAGGCACATCCAGGACTACTGTTGAATTCACAATTCGAAATACAACCCCTCAACTCAATTTGGAAAGGAGATATGTATTAAGACAGGTCTTTTTTTAAGGTTAAAAAAAAACTCTTGTTCTATAATTGACCAAGTAGACTAATTTTTGGATATGCTGTACAATTTTGAATTACCTATTGATTGGCTTAAAAGCAAACAATTTTTGCGAGGTTTGCCCACCAACACCTCCTCCGCTAAATTTGAACATATAGTGAATTTGGACCCAAGATCATATCCGATCTGCCGCCATTCTGAGCCTATTGGCCGAATTTGAGTAATTTTGGTCAATATCGAGCCGAGTAATTGGATTTAGTCTTCGGCTTGGATGAAAACAAAAACAAAAACAAAAAATAAATATCTGACATGGCCAAAAATGGTTTCAGCGGTGTTTGAGGATCCTAAAATGGATTACGAATTTTACTGATACTCCCTTCTTATCCGCAAATGTTCACTAAACGCCTTAAATTTAGGTTTTAGCTACGCTGAAATAACTGTACTGCATCGTAATAGAATTTTACGATGCAGTACAGCAAACTGCGATGCACGAGGTACGAAGTAAACAAACTAACACACTTGTAGGTAAATTACGAATATACTTTACCTTTGACGAGGCGGTCATCGAACGAACGTAGCATGTGGACATATTGGCCCAAGCCGGATCGCAGATACTCCACGGGACAACGCTGCTGAACGAGGCGACCATATAGTAAATAGTATAGGACATAATTACGTTGTAGTAAATACAAACGATCAGAGATACGGTAACCATGGCAACACCGACTCCTGTCCGTGATATAAAAAGAAACAATATACTCGATACGCATTCCTTCAAACGCGTTAAAATAAAAAGAAGGGCAAAAAAAGAAAAAAAAAAGTAAAGTAAAGTAAAAGAAAAGGCGAGAGAGAGAAAAAAAAAGTTGAGCAAACCACCGACGCGTCCGCTTAGTCGCGGTGACATTTATAATAAATTACCCATCATACGACATTGCCAATTAAATCGATTTTCTCACGCCTCGATACAGCGGCGTGCTGCCAAATACGTACTCGGTACACTTTTTACACACCTCGTATATCTTTCCACTAGCACGTTATTAAAGCCTATATTTACAATATCAATAAGTCAGCTATCCATTGAAGTCGCAATCCATAGGCATGTTATGCAGTAGGCAGCTAGGTAGAGGTACTAAGGTACTACAAAGTAGGTAGGTAGGTAGGTAGGTACAACACAATCGGGTTAATAAACCTTTACAGAAAAGTGATCGATAAAATTTCAATTTAAAACAATTACCCAACCCTCTGAAACCTGATACCTAATTAATAAACGACGCGCATCCGTTTTCATTAATTATTGATCTTATGTCAGCGGTAGGCAGGTAAATGCAGCCTTGTTCACTTTACACATACGATAAGTTTATTTAAAACATTTTGTTTCGTTTATTTGCTACGCGAGTACCCAACCAGCCATGCCCACTGTCCCCCATTTAGCTGGTAGCTATCTATATCGGTGTGTTGTGTAAACTTCGCGTGATACGCTACCCTTAAATTATATTATAAATGTATTTCGAGCCCGCCAAGAAAAAAATACGTACGCAAGATAAATATTATGCTTACTTATAGCCAGTAAAAGTAGGTATATACGTACCTCTCTATACCTACATAACCGTACTAATCGAGCCATTATTCATTCGGCGTACACCACCTTTCATAACGTCGAATGCTTTTTAGGCTATTTACGAGCGTATAAAATACGCGAACCTGCCCTACGTAAATAATAAATTAGAAATAAATTTTCCCAAAACGTGACACGTCATCTAGGACGTCGAACTCGAACCTATCAACTGATTATTCTATGTACGTGGGTCGTACGTAAGTGGGTAGTTGGATACGAGCTCAAAAATAGAAACGAAACTGATTACAAGAATACCTAACAATCAAATCACAAAATCCTTTAAAAAAAAAAACCATGAAAATACGAAAATCTCAATCACAGGTATTTATCGCAGCACGTTGATCCAAAACAAATATCGACGATAAAATATCATAGATAGAAAAGTTTATAGTGGTTAAGGTAGACGGGAGGAAGGGAGGAGGTACGATGAAGCTAAAAAGTCCACACTACCAAAAAACACATCTACAACCCCTCACTAAATCTTTTTTTTTCCGGTGGGCCTCGTTCCCAAGCTTAGCTGAGTGAGGTGTGTTTATTGGTGGTAATACTTAGATTATACGACATATTTTCTGTACCTGGTACCAAATGGTTTAATCAGGATGAGAGGCAGGTATATACTACCATTAAACTAATGATTGTGGAATCGACCTGGGCTAGAAACCACTACCCGCTGTGGTAGTGGAAAACCATGGCCGATTCTATAAATTGTGATTTAAAATAGCTTTTCTTCGCAAGATTCTTGGTTGTTGATGCCATCTTGGTCAAGGTCTTACTTCAGGCCTCTTCAAGTCTTTTCAAGCATCAATGGCGGAAGTGATGGTCTGTTTGAGCAATGTGTGTTCTTTCTTCTCGCCATAGCTGACGAATTACTGACCGCATGAATAGTTGGTGCTTTCTGTTGAATACGTTAAACATTCCATTAGGGTGTGCAGTAGCAAATCGAGAGCAGTTCAGAATTACGTGATGCGCAGTTCCTGGAAGTCTGCAATTTGGGCAGAGTTCAGTGCTCGCTTTTCGGCGTATGAATAAATAACGCCTGAAACATCCTTGATTGCAGATTGCTTGGTAGAGCCAGTAGTCGAGAGGTAAATCAGAATTCAGCCTCGTGGATGCATCAGGAATAAGTTCTCGAGCCTAGCGGCCATATTTGCAGTTGAACCATCGTGTAGTTTTTATTGGTTCATCAGCTGAGTGCCTCAACATGATGGGAGGTAGATGATCAATATAGGAAACTTAGCCATGTCGTCGAAGATGCCAAAGTACACCAATTTCAGTAACAAGGAGGTTGAACGGTATGTATCCAGATATAGTTATAGCTGCCGTGTGACTCGTTGTTCGGTGGAGTCTGCCAGTATTAATGGCCATTGTTCTTTCAAAAGGGTAAACGATTTTTTGGTTGCGTGTAGTGGAGAGCCGATGATAGAATAGGCTGCAGCAGTAGCGTAGCAGAGAACCAATTGTGCCCAGATACATTATTCATCGAACCGTGTTTGAATATCCAAATGTGTTGTGACAGATTGCTGTAAGTGCAGGAATATA
>FIZR01021523.1:0-141388 GCA_900060175.1 Ferrisia virgata | reverse complement strand
AACTATTGATGCGGTCAGTAATTCGTCAGCAATGGCAAGAAGAAAAAACACACATTACTCAAACAGGTCATCACTTCCGCCATTGATGCTTGAAAAGGCTTGAAGAGGCCTGAAGAAAGACCTTGACCAAGAAGGCATGAACAACCAAGAATCTTGTGAAGGAAAACTGTTTTATAAAATCGACCATGGTTTTCCACTACCACAGCGAGTAGTGGTTTTTAGCCCAAAAAAAGATTTAGTAAGGGCCATAGATGTGCCTTTTTGGGGATTTCGACTGTTCAGACCCATTGCTCCGCCTTACAACCTCGAAATGTGATTTCTTGGCTAGATTTCCTTGTGTTTTAAGTTTGTTTCTCGTAGAACTCCCCTCCAAATTGAACTAGGAAGTTGAAACTTTTTATGCAGATCTAGTGCAGGCCACAGATATGGTTTTTTGGATGTTTCAACTTTCCAGCATCATTACACCTCCTCAGTAGCCCTGAAAAAGAAATTTTTGGTAGGTTTTCCTCATTTTTTGAATTTGTTCCTCGCATAACTCCCCTCCAAATTAGCTAGGTAGTTGAAATTCAATATACCGGGTTATTTTAACGTAGGTCTCAAATGTGGTTACAGCTATTCACTCAAATATCTACCTATATCCTCTACCAATATTCTAGAAAAAACATTCCAGAGCCAGAGCGCTCCTTCTTTAATTTCAAAAAAACACAATTCGACTGAGAGGGTTGAATTTTAGGACTAGGGTCAAAAGTTGCGGTACATATACCTGTATCCAGAAACACCAGATCCAAAACAGCTGTCTTCAAGCACAGCGAAAGCTCACAAGAATTCAGAACTATTATGAACTTTCACTCGAAGAGGCTGATGACTGAAACCCGTGCCATTTAACATAATTCGTCACACGGAGTCCGAATATGTCCCGAATATACCAGTCTGCTATGCTCAAAAAGCTGCTGAGGAGCTGCCAGGCAAGATTCAAAAAGTTGTAAAAAATAGAAAATTCTCATTTTTTTCGATTTCATGCGTTAAAAAGCCATTTTTTGAGTTAAAAGATACTTTCAACCAATTTGGTAGCATGTTGACTAAAAGTTATCGTCTAAATTGAAATTTCGGCAGAATTGACAACAATGAGAGGGAAAGGGAAGGGGAAAGGAGTGGAACAAAATACGTGTTACGATTATGGCATGTGATACACCGAAACATAAGTTTTCAAGGTCGCAGAATATAAATATAGAACTATTTTCCACTTCACATTCAATTTTCCGACTTTAAAAACTCACATTTAAAAAAAAATTGCAGAAAAAACATTAAAAAACTCGTTATTTACAGAAAGTTCTGAAAATGGGTGGAGAGGGAGGGGGTAAATATTGAAATACTCCACTTGATCATCTAAAATTGATGTTATACATGCACTAATTTCAGGAAAGCATTTTTTTATAAAATAATTTCTCCACAGTTTTTCAGAAAATTGTTAAAAAACTCAATAAATGGCAGTGTTTAAAATCCCTCAAAAAAAAAAAGATGCTATTGAAAAATGAATGTCAGTGAGCATCATGGAAAAAGTTTCCAAAAATTTTTTTTCCGATTTTTTCAATATTCTTTAAAGCTGTAGAACTTTGTGTCGGTTCAGTAACTTTGAAAAAATGTAGTCAAGAGTACCGATATTTTACCGCGTCATTTTCAGGTCATTTCGTTGCTATTCCAATCTCACTGTTGGAAAATTTCTAAAAAAAAAAGATCTTGTCCCCCACCCTAAACATTATACCCTATTCGTATTGTTATATGAAATTCATCTCGATACATGTAAATAAATATGCGTACGATTTTTTTTTTTTTACTTATAACATTCCCAGTGATTATTATCACAGTTTTCCTTCCAACATGATTTGTGATCCTACATTGTATTTGAAAGTGCGAATAGATACATATCTCCACACAGAGAGATCATTACTTATGGTATGGTGTATGTGTATCACATACCCCTATACTGATGAACTATAGGCATCGTATATTTTGCACCTTTTGTTTACCGTAGATAAAAATCATTTTTCACTTTTTTTTTTTAATACGCGTCAAATTGCACGGTAGCTCACATTCGCGTATCGAAATGTCAATTTAATATTCGAGAATTGAAAACTGATTTTATAGAAGTTATTTCATCGTACTTTGGCCGTAGAATGTCATATAATAAACAAATTGAAATCGATACCTACGAATGAATGTGAAATTTCGAAATGTAATTTTTTGCTACAAATTCAGCTAAGCCATATTTTTGCTGCATTTTCTTTAAAAAAAAAAATCACTCTGATGATTGCAATTATGATGAAAGAAATAGTTCTGAAATTTTATAGGTAAACCCAACTTATATCTAAGACATAAAAAACTTATCACTAAAGGCAGTCTTTGATAGTTGAATTTCCTGTACATACTTTTAGGATAAACAGTTAAAAACAACGCAGATTGTTTCTGAGCTTGGATAGAAAATGTTTAAAAACAACAAATACAAATTCCAGTCTCGCAACTTTTTGTCTACATCTTCGAACAAGGGTTTATTCTATATTTGTATTGTATACTTGACGTAGAACAATACCACTAAAAATTTTTGACATTTCGACAAAATCCAGTCGAGTCGATAATTTATATTCGACAAACACATCCGAGTAAAAATTCAATATAGCCGAAAATTTTACGAAAGAGCAAATTAACTCTGAAACATTCTAGCAAAAGGGCCGTTTCACATAACTACAGACCTAATTCCGATCAGATCGATAATTTTTTATCGTTTTCTTATATCTTCGACTGTTAAATGAAAATTTCATTTCGTTCGAAGACGTCGCCGTCGGTATATATTTCCTTATCGTCAAAGTAAATATTGGTTACTTTGAATTTCACTTTAGAGTTGGTAAATTTTGCGAATTTCGTATACGTCTGCGGTAAAGCGAAAATTTAAGTTTAAATTTCACCCCGCCAAGTTACCCAATCGACATATACATATATATAACCTAACAAGCATATCGCTTATCACAAGGACACAGCTTATGGTTTTTGTCGCTCTGGCATCGTTATATCGAACGAGCTACGAAGAGACGTTGATTTAGAAAATTTTTATTTGCTGCGAAAGCTCAATTTTTTTACTAATATCGAACAGCAACTTACCGAATTGGAACAATTTTTTTTCTTTCTTCAAATTTGGAATTTTCTTCATTTTTTCGGTTGAACGTAGTGTGCGTGTCAAAGGAGCATATTTTCCCACGAAGCCAGGCGTTTCGACGCGACGACGATGTCTGCATTAATCTAAAAATGTAGAAAGGAAAAATGGAGTTGAGTAAAGTTGACATTTCTATGGTAAAATTGTGTTCTAACAGAAAAAATATATACGAGTTTTGAATCGAAGCAAAAAATTAACCGATGTTCGGCAAGAATTTGTAAGCGTATACTCGGATAAAGGCAATCACGTGTTACATACAAAAAAAGTGAAAAGAAAATTTCTTGCTATCGTAAAAAATCCATAAGTCAACTGCATACAAAAATAAGTACACACATAGCCTAATAAATACAAAACGAAAAATTATACCTTTTTTATTGATTTAATTTTTGGTAGAAATTTATTTTTTCAGTTTTACGACTCAATAGTATTCGTAAAATCTATCCTTAATACATATAATTTTTTTAAAGGTCTATGAAAATAATTTTTCATCGTAATTTTCACAATTAATTTCAACAGTTTTACGATCTTAGCGAAAAATGCTGATACAAGTTCAACAATTTTCTAAATCAAATCTCGTATTAAATGATTTTGATTTTGATTTTTTTTTTTTTTTCAATAAGCCAAAATCAGACAAAATGCTGACGAATAAGCTATAAAATAACGAGGTAAAGTAATCAAAAATAGCGTAGAAAATTAAATGGAGACTGTAAGACGAAAAATAAACTTCGGCTTTTCGCTTTTCATAACAAAAAAAAAAAATGCGAGCTTTGATTTTCAGCACTCTAAATAAAGCTGAGTCTTAGCTTTCAGCTACTATATTTCAACTTTTAAACTCATTTCAATAGCCTAAACAAGTAACTTTTCATTTAAATTAAGCATATGAAAAACAATGAAATATGCGTACAAAGACCAAAGCTTGTCATTTTAATCCAATCCCAATCTTGGAAGTAAAAAGAAAATACGACTCGTGATTCTTGAGGACATTAACAATTACTATTGAATTTTCAAATTTAGTATCGAACTCCTTGCCTCCTCCTCTTCTTGAAAAATAGTATCTGCTACACGAATTTAATGGTTGAATATTTATGAAGATTGAAATCACTTGTGTTCAAAAACTGGTATTTCAATAATCTTGTCAGGGAATTTTCAGAACTTTGATTCTTCAACTAGTACATCTCTCTTTTAGTCTTGCAACAGAGATCTTGCTTAAATTCAGATATGTACTGATGGTAAAATCGAAATTAGCGCCCTCGAAACATTGTATTTACTAAGATATTGTTTTTGGAATTTGTGAAACTTTCATTTTTACGTACCTCCTCCCTGAGCTGAATTTTGAATTTTGTATAGTTTTTAGCCTCCTAATTTTCAATGTAATATTGTCAATGAAAACCAGGTCCTTTTCAGAGTCATAGAACACTACTGACATCATTTTTGATCATGTCAGGTATTTATTCCATTCGTTTTTTATTAGGTAGGTTATTCTTCTTTACCGAAACTAAAAATCATTTTCTCAACTCGATACCGACCAAAATCAGTCAATCTTGGGCCACTGGCTTAGAATGGCGACGGATTCGATATTTTTAAGTGGGATTAACCTTAAATCAAAATTTAGTCAAATCCAAATTGAGGAGAAAGGGTGCTGAAAGGTGAAAGCGGTAAAAATTATTCGTTTTTATACCAATCGATAGAGAATCGAAAGTTGTGTAACAAGTCCAAAAGTCAGCCTTTTATACCAATTAGGAGGGTAAAAATGAGGATTTTTCCCCTTTTCGACCTCGAAGAACATCTGTTCCATTCATATCTCTTCTCCAAATTCAGTTAGGAATTGAAATTCAGCATGTACATTTAGTAGAGGCCCCACAGGCCCATTTTGGGGATTTCAATTATTCAGCCTCATTGCACCCCCTCACAGTCCCGGAAATGTATTTTTTTGGTCGCTTTTTCTTACTTTTCAGGTTTGTAGCACGCAAAATGACCTCTCTAAATTGAGCTAGCAGTTTGAAATTTCAGACTTAAATTTAGGTGTGCCTTCTACGGGCTTCAATTAAACATATTTTTGCTCATTCCCTCATCCAGGCCACCTATGATGGTACAAAAACCCCTAACAAGATGACATTTCTTACAGAAAATCAAAATTTTAATACTCTTCCATCTTTATTGAAACTGTTTTTTGAATATGAGCCACACAAAATGACATATTTACCAAAAAAAAAAAAAAGAATCATCTTTGCCCATCGCGTTGCATCACCTTAAATCGATATGTGTCGGCCCTACTAAAAAAATAACAATAACCTTTATTGTAGGAAATTTTGTACTAAACTAATTTTTGCGTGGAAGCCATAGAAACCAAGATATTTTTAAAAAACAGAATTTTAACCCCCATCTCCTACCCCTCCTGCCACAAGGAATCTCTATTTTTGAGGTTGATGATTTTATTTTTTAAATTGAGGAGAACATTTCCAAAAAATCGTAAAATAATAATTTTCTAAAAGCCAAAGTGGTAATAGAACCCTTACCTGGGTCTAATCTTTAAACCGAAAATAGTAAATAAAGATAGATTTGAAATTCCTAAAAAGTCGGTTACAAAAGTTGAAAAATTGAAGTTTTCAATTAGCTACTTAACTATTAAATGGTCAAATTGGATAAAACACCAGCTTTCAAAACAGCTCGCATATGGTTTTCATTGAAAAAAAGATTTCTATACTAATTCATACACAGCGTAAGAAATTCATGTACAAAAGAGTGCATTTTCCAGGAGCCTCAAACTGCCTTCATCCCTTCAAAGAAGTCTAAATGCTTTAACAACAAGTATCAACTGGCAATGCTGGCAGAGCTCGGTTAACCTATTAAATAACCGGAGGTTTGTCAAAAATTAGGTTTTCGATTATAACCGAAGCTTAATTTTTTAATGAACAAATTTTTTTTTTTAGTTAGTAAATAACCTAATTTTATAAAAATCTTTTTAAAACCTTCGGTCATTTTTCACGTTCAAAAAACTTTCATTTCTGGATGAAAATCTTGAAGTTACAAATGCAATAGTCACCTTCTTTTTAATTTTTAGTACCTTCCAGAAAATTATTGTCTTATTAGTTATTATCTGACGACGTTTTATTAGTTACTGTTGTTTATTGAAACTTTTTAGCCTGATTTCCTTCATACTGTCAAAGAAAATCAGACTATTATGATCTATAGCCTTATGGTGCATGAGGAGGAAAGGAATATTAACAAAATTCCGTTTTGAGATCCCAGAAGACCATTGCGACCATTGGCCAAGCCAGAAATTATTTTTATTTCACCCCTCCCCCTCCTCGAAACTAAAAATCAATTGCTTAGCTCGATACCAACCGAAATCGATTAAATTTAGTAAACAGGCTTAGTTAATCAGTGGATTTAATATTTTGGAGTAGGGTTGACCTCGAGTCAAAATTCAATTATGCCCAAATTTGGGGAAGGGCGTGTTGAGGAGCTAAAATCGTAAAAATTATTTCTTTTTGTGCTAATCGGTAGACAATTTAAAGTTATATAACATATCCAAAAATCAGCTTCGTAGGTTAATTCGGAGGGGTTTTCCACCTATTTGACATTGAAAAAGGGCTGTTCCTCATGTATCTGCCCTTCAAATTGAGCTAGGAAGTTGAAATTTGGTACGTAGACTTAATAAGGGTCACAGATGATTTCTGAAAAATTGCCTACTATTTTCCCCATTATTAACATGTCTGTATGCTTTCAATTCATACTTCAATAAAATCATCTGAAGAACCTGCGATCTTTCCGCTCTTTACAAGTTGACTCCATCGGCAACATCAAATTAAACACTTACTCTACTTTATGAGAATTCAACGCAGCCATTTATATTATCTAGATATATCTACGAAATAAACGCCAGTACCACTTTCTGAACGTAAATACTCGTATCTACGCAAATCGCGAGATTAAACTCTATTTCAATAGCCGAAGATTCGAGGCCTTTTGGCAATCCACTTCCGACGAGAAATACATTCGTCTTAAGAATACGAAAGCTTAATCGACCATAATTTATTACGATCTTAGGTATTCAAGGTGCTGCGGAATAATAGAGCTGCTACATTTAAACACATACCATACCTTTTATACACGTAATATACCTAAGTACAATTTACTCGCTGGATGGCAATTAAAGCATTTATATTTGCCATTAAAATTACCGAATCTCATCTGCCATTCGTTCGGCAGTATCATCTCCCTCTTTATCTCTCTCTACGTCGTCTTAACAATAAAGGACTATAAACCGCGCCATCGAATATCATAACCCAATTCCAGCCTATGGCAATCCAGACGCAGCCACCACATTATCAATAAAACGTTCGCTACGTGCCGGTTAAACCCTTTCACCATACAATCGTACCATTATACACCATCATGAATAGTACATACGAAAACTTTGACCAAAACCGTTGTGGACACTACGAAGAAGGCGGAGTGGAGAGGGTACAAAAGACGGGGGAAAAAATTCGTTCTAATAAAGCTCTAGGCATCAAACGATTATTCGAGTTACGATGATACTGCTGCGCTCGTATGCACAAACAGTGTACGACGACGCGACATGTACGAACGAATACGCTCCAACTTGTGTACGCTTTCGAATTCAAAACATCGCTCGGTTGTCCCGCACTCGTCGTTCGGCCTTTGCAAGCGCCGCGTCATTGCACCGTAATATAAAGAATTCATTTAAACGTAAAATTTCATCATCGCGATTTAAAACACACTCCTCTCGCGAAAAATTCGCTACGCTATTCGCGAAATTCCTCGGCTTGTTATTAAGAAAACGCAAATGTCTACGGGTTTAATTGTGAACCGCAAAACAGCTGTGTTTTTGCCAACCTAACAAAATACTCGATGCAGCGGGAACCTTATCTTTTGGCAATGTTTCTGCTGGTAAACATGCTCTAAACGTCGAATTCAAAATTCCGGTACAAGAAACGCTCCAGCGTAAATTTATTCATATTGGGTTAAGAACGGGACCGGCAGTCATAAAATTAAATGTATTCCAAGTATTACCAACATTTCTGCCATTTAACCATTTCTCTGTCTATAATGTTCTCGTTTCTTCATTTCTCGCAGCGTTAATGTAAATTCAATGGCATAGAAATGTAATTTCATCTTTTATGGATATTTGATAATATCTCTGCGACATTTATTTGCGCGACGAATTATTTAACAGTTTTCACACAGATAGCGGTGTAAAAGAACTCGCGAACACACGCGTATAAACTTTATATTACACACATATGTACCGTATTTACCAACTTATTTATATTTTTTCTTTCTTTCTTTCTCTTATCAAACATTTTCGAGAGAAAAAAAACACGTGCTAATATAAACGAGATAACAGATTTCGAATGGAAAAAAAATCGCTATCGCATGTGCTCTTCTCTTTCCACCATCAAAAAAAACCACGACAAATAAAAAAAATTACGAAATTGTTCATTTAATTAAGAATACCCATTCGAAAGTATGTTGAATAACTCCTATTTTAGAATGACTGAACCAGATTTAGACTCTGCATCTATGCATAACTTTCTTTTCGTTACATTCCGTCTGTCAGAAAATTCAAACCAATTCTGAGTGTAGTTCGAAATTAAATTAAATTTTTAAAAAATTGAAGTTTTATTGGTTCAACATCCCTAGTGTCCCTTCCACCCCCGGGTTCATCATTGAACAAGTACATACTCCAGTTTCAACGAAATTCGAATAATTTTTCCTCGTTCATTTTATAGAAAACGAATGCCCATGAACATCATACCTCCTACGAGAACGTGGTGAGAAATGTGACTATTTGCACGGGCTCAATACAACCAGCGATCATTTTTATTTTTATTTTATTTTTTTGGCAAAGATTTACCACTCCAATATTATTAAAATTCTAATTTTAATCTTTCAAAAGCAAAATGACCACGTGAATTTTCAAAATGCCACAACTTGGCGAAAAATGGAAGAAAAATTAAAAAAAAAAATTGCTATCTTTTCAATTTGCTAGAACTTATTTTCAAAAAATACGAAATATTAATCTGCATTTGACGTAAAATAAACACATTAAGAAAAAAATAAAGAAAAAAAGCACCGCGATGCTTTTCTAACCTCATTTTCGTGAGATATTACAATAAGGAGAATAAAAAGAAAGCATCGATTAAGGACAGGAAGGGTTTAACGGGGCCAAAAAATCTAAACTCCCAAAATGCACATCTAAGAACCCTTTTAAATGTACATGATAAATTTCAACTTCCAAGCTCAATCTGGAGGGAAGTTATGCGAGGAACAAACTCAAAAAACAAGAAAAAAACAACCAAAAACCACATTTTTGAGGCTGTGTGTGGGTAAAATGGGGTTGAAAAATCGAGACACCAAAAAGATGCATCTAGAAGTACTACTGAATTCAAATATCAAATTGCAACTTTCTAGCTCAATTTAAGAGGAGAGTTACGCGAGGAGCAAACTCAAGAAAAAATGAAAACCGACCAAAAAACTACATTTTTGGGGTTGTGAGAGGGTGCGGTGAAACTGAAAAGTTGAGAACCACAAAAGGCGTGTCTGGGGCTGCTACGAAGTCCACATATCCAATTTCAACTTTCTAGCTCAATTTGATAGAAAGATAGAAGAGAAAGAGCCCTTTTTCAAGGTTGAAAAGGAGAAACCCCCTTACATCTCTCCTTCTAATTGATCTGGGAAGTTGATTTTTAGATATATTATACAAAACTTTGGATTGGCTGTAAATTGATTTAAAAATAAACAGTTTTTTGCGTTTTTGGTCCCTCAGCAACCCCTCGCCCAAATTTGGGAATATCTGAATTTTGGTCCAAGGTCATCCCCACTCATATATATCCAATTCGCCTCTAAACTGAGCTGATTGACCGAATTAAAAGGATTTTGGTCAGTATTGAGCAGAATAAATGATTTTAGTCTTCGGAAGGGGGAAGGGCAAAAAAATTAAATAAATATAAAAATCTGGTATGGCCAAAAATGGTCGTAATGATCTTCTAAGATCTCAAAACGGATTTTTTGTTCCCCTTCCCATACCCACCCCACGTTGATAGAATGTAATATCCTGGTTATCATTGACATTAAGAGATCGAAAATCAGGCTAAAAAGTACATTTTAGCCACTCTATATGAAAGTACTTGTGCTACAAGTCTAAAAATGGAGTTTTTAAAATCGAAATTTGGGTCATTTTTTCTCGTTCGATCGGAAAAATAACATCATAATTGTGTTCAGCGGGGCCGTTGTATGTGAATTTTCGTAAAAAGGGCTCAAAAACTCCTCATCCTTCTCCTCCCCCCCCCCAAGGGATATCGAATGGCCTCTAATTTTCAAAAATTTTCCGATATTTTTCACGTTACCATACCAAATTTTACAATTCTGTCATAAATAGTCCAATATTTACCCATTGCCACCCTACTGATTTTTACGCACACGATAACACATTTGGTAAGGGGATAAAACGGGAGTGGTCTGGGTAAAAATTTACTGTGGATTTAATAGGGAGTGATATTTTATTCAACAAAGTGTTGATAAGGTACATTTAGTACGTTTCAATATCATTTTTCCACTCATCCCCTAATACTTTAAAACTTAGAAAGATCGTAGGTCCACCCCCCTTATAGTTGGAAAGGACTTCAGTAACTCATTTAATAGAAAATTTAGAGTAGAATAAAATATCACTGAGCTATTTTTATTCTAGGATCAATATTTAAGAAAATAAATGCAAAAAACAGGATTCAGGGGTTCTGATACACTCGTGGGAGGGGTGGTAACTCCTGGGTAAGGGGTGGAGAATTTTGGTATATTTTTTAGGACACCAAGCTGAACAATATTCAGTAACAAAAACTTATATAGAAACTATGCTCGGGTCTGATCTACAAATTGCCCTGATTATTCAAGGTAATTCTGAATGCGTTTGATGACAAGTATTTTTACGGCAAACAAAGTAGGCAATTCTATTAACTTGTATACTACTAATCGAGTGGAGCGATCCAAGTGACAGGCAAAATTTTTTCAACTTTGAGTAGATTAAAAATTAATAATCAACAGGTTCGTCAAAGAATAGTTATTCAATTTTCAACCCAATTTCAATACTTTTTCATTACTTTCACCACTGACTATTCAAATAACTTTTTTTACACCACTCCCATCACTTTTTAAACACGCTGAAAAGTCGAAAATTCAGAGTTGCAGTAAGTAATTACCACCGACAAAAACCTCGTAGTGTAGAGTTGAAAAATTTTGCCGAGGTTCTGAATTTCGGGAGCTCAGATGCTGTGTATTTAGAAATTTTAATTTGATCCCACACTCTCACCCATTGGTCATAGACTTTTGAAAACTTTTAATGAGGCTAGTACAATAATTACTAGAAAAAACACTATCTCGTGCATGTTGTTAGATTAATTCCTTACGTCGATTTATTAAGTGCCAAAAACAATAGAAATGAAAAACTACCGTCCTTGCGTCCCACATAAGATCAATTACAGAATTACTGGAGAAATAGAAAGTTAACAAGACAGATTAAAAATCATATTCAACATGATGATCTAACATAATGATGGAAAAAAATACACAACCAACTGTTCTTTTATCACATTGAAAGAGGGTAAAAAGGGTGAGTAATTGGTATGTTAGTTGTGGAGCGGGGATGGCAGAAGAAATACTCACATCGGGAGTATACTAATGTAATTTTTAAATTCCAATATGACTCAAAAAATGTATTTGTATCCACGTAGCATTTAACACGTATATGCATAATCCTTTACCTTTACATTTACATATTTTTCACGTTTTAACTCTTTTCCTATTTGTTTTTCTAATTACAGGTGAAAATCCAGCCGCTATGCAGCACGGTAGAGGACGAGGACTTAGTTTATTTCACTGCACTTCATTATGGCTGCTATTAATTTGTTTTCTAACTACGTCCATACTTTCTGGAACGTAGTCGCAACTTGTCGTTAACTATATCAATAGTTATGAATTTTTTTGTTTTTTTCTTTCTTTTTTTTTAATTGAAAAAAGAATCGAATGTAAACAATTTTTTATACGATTTCTTATACATTTTTTGTGTTGATCTTGCGAAAAAAAAAAAACTGTTCGATAAACGTAGATCGCATATTCATGCGAATTGTTTGTAACGCTTTAAATAAATACAATATATACATAACCAAAAAAAAAGACGAGAAAAAAAATACCAAAAAAATTTGTAATGAATTTATCGTTAGAAAAAACGAATAAACCATCGATCAGTGGTCTTAGTTACCCAGTTGTTGTGTGTATGTATACCTCACTTACGTATGTACATTTCTTTTTCTTTTATGTTTCTCGACGACGAAGTAAAATTCTTCATCGTGCAAGCGATTATGTAAATAAATAAATGTAAATGTGTAAAAAAAAGGTTTAAATAATAAATCGCCGTGAATTCAACAATTCTCGTTATCGCGTACCTTCTTTTTTTTTTCTATTTTAAATAATTATTACTAATGTTTTCAACCGTTTGATAATTAATATTACGTGTTAATTGTTTGATGTTAAATGTATTATGCAAAAAAAAATCGAAACGTATTAATAAAATTGTAATATTACGTTACGAAGTTTTTTTCATATCAGTTTCTAATCACAAATTACAGTTTCTAAATTTACATACCAAATTTCAACTTTATAACCCATGGGGGGGGGATAAACGAGAAACAAACTCTAAAAATAAAAACCGGCAAATAACAACTTTCTTTGGGTTGTGAGCAGGGTGCAATAAGGCTGAAAAGTAGAAACCCGCATAAGGCATATTTAGGGCTTATACTAAATCTCATATAAAATTTGAACTTTCTAAATGCCAATTTGGAGGGAGGCTATGTGAGGAACGAACTCAAAACATAAGGAAACCAACCAAAAAAACAACATTTCGAAACTATAAAGGGCAATCTGTATGAAAAGACGAAACTCCCAATAAGACACATCTATGGCCCCTACCAAGTCTACATATTACACTTTAATTTCCTAGGTCAGTTTGGAGGAGAAATAGGGGAGGAATAGACCATTTATCAAGGTCAAATAGGGTGAAAACCTTCATATCTCGCCTTCCAATTGACCTGGAAGGCTGATTTTTGGATCCGTTGAACAACTTTAGACTGTCTATTGATTGACTTGAAAAGACAATTTTTTTGCAATTTCAGCTCCTGGGCATCCCCTGCCCCAAATTTGGGCATAACTGAATTTTGACCCGAGGTCAAACTTACTCCAGAATATCAAATCTGGCCCCAATGCAAGCGTATTTCCCAAAATTGACTAATTTTGGTTGGTATCGTGATAAACAATTGATTTTTAGTTCGGGGGAAGGCGAATAAAAAAAATAAATATCTGACAGTCAGAAATGGTCGTAATGGTCTTCTAGGACCCAAAAACGGATTTTTTTACATCACCCTCCCCCCTCTCATTGCCATAGGTCAATAGACCGTAATAGTCTGGTTTTCATTGACTCGTATGTAATCATTTGAAAACAATCTTTGCATATATCTGGTGCCAAGTAAGGCTGTCTGATTTTCCTGTAACTTAATAAGTTAATCTAATACAGATCACAAATGCATATTCCCCCTCTCATTTTTACGAATTGAAAAAAAAAAAACCTAAAACAATTCTGCATCTGGAACCCAATTTTCGAACTTTGAAACATGAGTGGAGTATTTATAGATGCTGCCTACAATACGACACGACAAAATGGGGTCACAAAATTTTCCAACCGCTATAGCACGTGACTAATTTATATTTTCTTCGCGATAAATCTCATTAATAAGTTCTGCTAAACTAAGCAAAAGCCAGTGTCGTAATTGTCGTAAGCATATATACCACATACGCCACACTACATCGTACTTGCGCCCGTTTACATTACAAGGATATATGGCGGCTGCAGAGTACCTAGATAAAAATCCAACCAGGTTGCACGGTTTCCACATATAGCACATACATATATTCTGCAATACGTATCTGTAGAGCTCGCGTATACTTAGTACTACGTATGTTAATTTATTACTTCATGCATCGTCTCAAATTTCTTTAAAATTGTCTCCCTCTTTTATCTTGGTTTACGACGCTGCGAAATAGATATAATAGACGACTTATAAACCTCCATCGGAATACACGAGTCTGCCAGCAGTAAGATACTTTATACAGGTACACAGTACACACATATACGTTTACGAATAAGTACATCAAAAATACGATGAGCCAGAAAAATAAACGAGAAGGACGAGCATACGTAATAATAATGTCGCTATAAAAAAGGTGTAGGCATATTTAGATCGATTGATTGCGTACAGCCTAACTACATCTACGATATATATAAATGGTATATTGTTACGGTAGCTATACGTTTAGAATTTCAAATTTTCAATCGTCTTCGAGCTTTCGTACATGCGAGAAATAAAATACGTATAGGTAAGTATTTTATAATCGAATGTAAATTGTCACGCTTAAGATCAACGCCTGCACATATGAGAACCACGGAATACGTATAGTTATAAAATAGTCTATGAGAAGGGTTTGTTTACACTGCGATACTCGTACTTTCTCGAAAAAGACGAAGTTTTCGCGGAGGTTAGATAAATAAATAACGAGAATGTTTTCAAATATTTGACGCTCGATTTGGTTCAACTCTTTCCATAATGGAAATTGAGCCAATGAAAAGGAAATAAAACTGTAAACTTTCAACGCAAACTCGAAGGCTCTTTGAAAGGCGAATTTCAACATATACCAAGTTACACGCGAACAATACGAAAAAAAAACTGGATACACACTCGTAATTTAAAATTTTCAAAATAATTCGTTCAATCTGGAGTTTTTGTTCAAGGTTCTCAGGACCAATTATTTTATTCATTTAATAGCGTCACCTGCAGAGAGGTCAAGCCTTCTTTGAACATTACCTGGGCTCAGTCTAGAATTCTACGACCTCGGAAACTGGAAGAAAATTTCAAAGTAGGCACTAGACCGGGTCACGAGGAGAATTTGATCTCATGCTCATTTTCAGAAGATTCAATTTGCACGATGACGAACCCAACATTATCATTTCAATTCGTACCAAAAATGGGGGAAGTAAGTGTACCATCCGGGGCCAAAAAAATACTCCCAAGGAATCGGCACTGCAGAAATATGGTGGCTCTATACCTACCAGAGCAGTGAAAATTTTAAACATAAACTAGAAAAATCAGTAAATAAATATATATTTTGCATTTTTCAGCACGACGTCTCTTCCTGCATAAAAAATTGAACCATGCTTTTGATAGACAGTACATATAAAAGTACAGTTTGAAGAAAAAAATTTCAGTGACCTTCTAAAATTTCAAAAAGGAACCCATTATCCATACTATGCATCGAAATGTATTTCAGTTTTTTTTTTCAGATGTATTTTAAAATTAAGATTTGCTAACCTCCTCCCTCTCCTTTACTATCGTTGTGATAAAAGGGGGTAAAATGAAGACGGTTTTTGCGTATTGAATTATTTTTTAGGGGTCATCTAACGATACGAAAAATAAATTTTACCAATCGTATATTATTTTTTCAAATTTCAAAACATGAACAGTTCTGTGTATCCAACTACCTATCTGCTGTACAACACAATAACACTTTTCTATGTATCACTATTACTCATTATGTTTATTGTGTGTGTATCGGGTTGGTTACAAAGAATAGAGGAAGGTATCTCTGTAGCATTACTTGAATTCTTGATTAAAGAGCTTAATACACGTTCGATTCGATTTTGAAGCAGCGGTGTAGGTTGTGCGGGTAGTGTAATCAGCAGACATACGGTATAGAATCGGAATAACAAAGCAAAAATTGAAACGTTGTTTCAAGGTGTTTTTCTTTCTCCTTTTTTTTTACCGTATTCAAACGTTGGAATATTCCTTTATTTCACTGCCTTCAACATCTACGTAGGTAGCAGATAAAGTACAATACCAAACGCATTCAACTTTCAAACGAACTGATAAGTTACAAACACGAACGTTTGATTTGGCCTTTTTATTTGTTACGTTGTTACGAATTTCGCGCACAATGTTTGCAAAAGTCGACCTTTTACAAATGTAACAGATCTCAATACATTTAAGCCTGATTTTCTGTGCCCATATTATCAATGAAAACCATACTATTACAGACTATCAATGTATGGTGGATGAGGGCGAGAAAATCAATAAAATTCGTTTTGTAATCCTAGAAGTCCGTTAAGATCATTTTTGTGCAAGTCAGATACTAATTTTTATGTGTATTTTTTTTTTTTTTTACCACAGGCTAGAATCATTTAATTAACTCATTATCGACTAAAACCATTCAAATTTGGCCAGTAGGCTTATATTGGTGGCGGATAAGATACATATGAGCGATGATGACCTTGGTCTAAAATTTCGTCAAGTCAAAATTTGGGGAGGGAGGTTGAGGACCAAAATTGAAAAAATATGGGTTTTGAAATAATCAGTGGAGAATCGAAAATTGCACAACATATCTAAAAATCAGTTTCCTACGTCAATTAGGAGAGTAAATATGGGCGTGTTTCCCTTTCTGACTTTGGAAAAAAGCTATTTCTCGAAGTATTTCCCCAAATTGAGCTAGAGGATTGAAATTCGGTATACAGATGTAACAGGAATCTTAAACAAGCTTTTCAAGGGTTTCAGCTACTCATGGTATCTAGATCTACCTGTACCTATACCATAGATTAAAAAAAAAACATGGTACAACACTCCTCTCTCTAATTCCATGAATGAAACTGTTCGTGTATCTCCCTTCATTTTACGATGGTCAAATCAACCCGAAGTAAATGCTTTTTACAATAATTTTGATCAAGTTTTCGGTGTTTTGAGTTTTTCCTTGATTTGAGTGTAGCAAAACAGTTTTTTTTCAAAAGATCAAACAAAAATTCAAAATTTGCACAAAATTGTCGCGTAAACTATCTAGATGATGGTAATACGAGTGCAACTCGGGACAGGATGAATCAAGAATTACTTTACTTATAGGAAATTCAGTGCTCTTTAATTTTGCATTAACCTATTTTTTACGTAAAGCTCAAAGAAGTCAAGAAATTTTGAAAAAACGAAATTTTTATACCTTGCCCCTATCTTGGGCTTCTTCACTCCATAAATAGGATCACCCTTGCGGCGATCCTATAAAAACTAACAAAATTTTACTCCTTACGAAATCATGCTAATGCCTCAAGCTCAAAATAAAGCACTTTTCCCGATCAGTTCAAAAATTGACTTTATATTCGTGTTCAGGAGATTCGATTTACATAAAAATGATACTATGCGGTTGATAAAAAAATTTTTAAGTCTGCCACATCGGGGTTTTATATGGCAGTGGTATATGCCCGACGCCACGCCACAACATCGCGTGATCATCGTGGAAGGGTTGTTCCTTCGAGCGAGTGAATTGACCTGGTTATTCTTTTGTTATACAGCATTGCTCTTTATTGCACCACATCCTCAATTTTATTTGAGTCGAGTTCTCTGAAAGTGTTAATTCAAAATGTTTTTTTTCTCATTACTAAACTTATACCTACAATAATTAAAGTAATTTTTGTGTCTAGCAAAAATCCAGAACAAAGTATTCCTTTCTCGAAATTGAACTAGTAGACTAATATGCCTTCATAGAAGAGTTAACTAATTAGGGTGAAAGTGAGATGTTGAACGTAATATCAAATTGGAGCCGGGCCCAATTAATTATTGATATTCAAACAATGATGAATAGAAAATTCAAGAGAAAATGCGTTGAAAAAGACACCCAGACTTTATATTATTTTTGCAGAAATGATCAAATCCTTCGATACAGTGTCCCGTAAAAAATCGCTACTCTTCGTTTACTAAAATTTCTCACATTACTTCAAAACTCCAACTCTCGTCAGTTTCTCTTTATCGTTCCAAAACGGAAATTTCTTCGAAAAACACAACCCTTTCTGACGTGCACTAACAAAAGGCACAATGTCATTATTTGTATAAACGAATTATCCCGAATATCGCATTTATACTGATGACGTCGCTAATTCTTTAATGGATTCTATACATATACATACGCATATTCAAACGTACAAGTAGAATGTAAATTTGTTAATAGTGCTACGCGAAAAGCATAAATAAGAACACTATATTTCCGTATACATATCTTCAATCTAAAGCAACGATACATATACGCTAAGGAACATTGTAGGTACGTCTACGTACTACGTATAATACATTAACAAGTTATGGATACGTTAATATGCTCGAATATACCTACACTGTACCTATTTAACCTATATTCACACATCAGTATGATGGCTGTATAATACATAAATATATTCGTTTGGTTATTAACATTATGCTGTATGTAGATGCACACACCATTTGCCAAAAAAACGAAAAAAAATACGCTAAAGAGTTAAAAATTTCTTCAACTACATAAAAGATGGCGATGACATTTACATTGTTAACATATTGACTAAAGTGTAATAAATAAGTTATGATAGTATACAATAGAGTGTTTCAATTTTAGGTTGTTTTTTTCAAAAGTTTAAGGGGGTATGAAAGATAAGTTGCGAAATGACGTCAAATCAAAATGATAAAAATTAGGGATCCCCAACTTAACCCTTACACCATCCCCTTTTCTACTAAAATTTTAAACTTTGCATGAAAAATCAAAAAACAAATTTTTTTGGAGCTAACGAGTCAACAAACAAGATAAGCACGTGGAACGTACGTGGCCTAAAGATGGCTGGAAAACTCGCAATTGTTAAGAATAATATGAAAAGGCCAGGAATCCTGATTCTAGGAATTAGTAACACTCATTGGAACACAAATGGTGAATTCCCCCTTCAACCAATAGGAATTTTGTCTTTCCATCATGAAACAATTGCCACAGAGGCGTGGCAGTCATTGTGGATGGAAGATACAAGAATGTTGTCTTAGGGGGCGAGAGCCATAAATTATCGAATAACCATAGTCAGAATAAAAACCGCTCCTGCCATTCTAAGCAGATCCATGCTTCAACAAACGTAGCACCAGACAAACAAATTGAAGAATTTTATCATGATTTGGAACAAACGGATGATGATGTAGAGCTCGAATTCGAAGTGCGACAAGCCAATTGTTGATTTAGATTCAATAGCTTGGGCGATAATTTGTAAACAGTCAGCAGTGTCGCTGCAGATACCAGGCATAGAGTGTGTCACCATTAGCTTAAACAACCGTCACATTCAGAGGGAGAAAATGCTATTTCCGAACGATCGCTCAGACCAAGTTCCTTTGCAAATTCCACATGTCATACTTCTTTATTCCACAACTGGCATAGGTTTCTCAGTGGAGCAGTTACACCCTCGATACTTTGATCAAATTAATCAACATTTCACTACCTATGATTTGGAAGAGGTGATAGTGTAAGTACCAAGGAATGATGTTCTGATGGTAGTGGGCGACTTCAATACCAACGTTGAACAGACTGATTTCAATGATGGAAATTACTGGATTGTAGGAAGCTGTGGCCTTGGAACTAGGAATGAGTATGGGGAAATATTGTCTTAATTCTGCATGGAGCAAACATCTTATCGTAGCAAACACCTGGTTCCAGCAGCACATGAAAAGATTATATATGTGGAAATCATGTGATGGTCATACCAGAAAGCAGATCGACCACATCTTAATACAAAAGAGAAAGAAATCAACGATTTCACGCGTCAAAACTTATCCAGGAGATGATGCCGGTACAGATCATCAGTTACTGGTGACAAACAAGAAAGGAAATGCAAGAAAATGTTCCAACTATCATACAATCGCTAATTTTTCACGTCAGCAAAGTAATGCTTCATATCACCAATAACAGATACCACCAGACCAACATAGTTTCATGCCTGGAACAGGCACAGTCAAATCATCGAGAGATGCAGAGAATTCAACATAGATTATGCAAAAGATTTCGACTGCATGAACTAGAACAAACTGTAAGAGATCCTAAAGGAAATGGATGTTCCTGCTCACATTGTGGAATTTGTAAAATCACTGTACAAGTGCAACTCGATGCTGATGAAGACCAGTGGTGAAGAATCTAGTACCTTTTGGGTAGAAGGAGGAGTGAGATAAGGATGAGTGATATCTCCCATGCTCTTTAATATATATGGCGAATATATTATGCGGCGGGCACTCGAAGGGTAGAATACGGCAGTTTTAGTTGGTGGCAGAAAAATCTCAAATCTCAGATATGCAGATGACACTACCCTGGTCGCAGCAGATGAAGAGAAGTTGACGGAGCTAATCAGTCTAGTGAACTCAAAGAGTGTAGAACTATGACTTTGCATCAATGCTTCAAAGACTAAAGTTATAGTTATAGATTGGGCTGGATGTCTTCCAGAGTTTGATGTTTTGAAAGATCATGAGAAACTCGACACCTTTGTTTACTTGGACTCTACTATAGAGGCCAATGGTGGATCTTTGGCAAAAATACAGCACCGAATTGCTTCGGGAAAATTAGCGATGACCAGACTAAGGGATGTCATATGTAATTGGAAGATATCCAAAGAAACAAGGAAGAGGCTAATCAAAACCCTTGTGGTTTCTGTCTTTTTGTATGAGGCAGAAACATGGACATTGAAGACAGATGACAAAAGAAGAATAGATGCCTTTGAGATGTGAGCCTAGAGAACAATGTTGAAGATTTCATGGACAGCGCGAAGGACAAACAAGTCAATCGTTGAAGAACTGGAGAAGCCAATACAGCTGAGCGTTCTATGCGATAAGCGCATCATGGAATATTATGCACACATGGCCAGAAGGAACGAGGAGAATCTGAAAAAAGACATTCTCTTCGGCAAAGTACCTGGTTCAAGAGGGAAAGGATTATCTCCTACCAGATGAGCTGACACAATAAAAGCGCGAATTGGATCGGTTGCTTTGGCAGTGAAGAAGGCGCACGATCTTGATGAATGGCGTACTCTGTTGGCAGCAGTATGGTCATGACGACAACTACTTCTTAATTGATGTCATAGTAGACCATATGAGACCGAAAAAACCATTCGCGATTCTTTTTGCTTTTTAGGGGTTCCAAAACCACGTTTAAAAATTAAAAAATGTAATCTTTTATTTATTATGTATTGAAAAAGAATAGGATTTCGTATTATTACTTCATTATCTTGAAAAATTTTAAATAATTGATTTTTTCATTTTTAAACAGAATTTTGGAACCCCTAAAAAGCAAAAGAAATCATGAAAAGTTTTTTCTAGTCTCATGTGGTCCATTATGGCACGTTAGCACCAAAAAAAATGAAAAAAAGAATTTTTTTTCAATTTTTCATGTAAATTTTAAATTTTAAAATTTTAAATCAAATGGTGGTGAAGTAAGATCAAGTTAGAGACCCATAATTTTTATCACGTTCATTTGACGTCATTTCATAACTTTTTTTTTCATACCCCCTCAAACTTTCGAGAAAAAAAAAACTAAAATTGAAACGTCCTAGCATACAATGAGTACATATGGGTAATTATAATCATCGACGTACACGCAATAGTATCTTTAGTATATCATATGTATACAAAAGACACCTTGCACCCCACCCTCTTTTCATTGTACCTTTATAGCGCACGTAACTATAACGTTCTTCCGCTATGTACTGAAAATGCCAACATAAGTTATTAAACGTCAACGCTTGTCATCTTATAGTACGTACATTTGTACATACCATACAAGGAAGAAAACTGTTTTTAAACGTTTCCACGTTTACGTACTACGTATATTTAAGTTATTTACACGGAGTAGATAGATAGAGAAGTTGAGATGGGTATACGTGTTTTGCTTACCAATACTGATCAACTCCAGTATTAAATTTTTTAATAACACGCTGGACCCAACGAAGCGACGCGACTTCACGACGAGTGCAACAAAGTAACAATAAATCTTCCCAATTGGATGATACGAATGACATATGTATAATCCACGAGTAAATGTTCCAACACGGGTACAGGTAGATTTACGTAGATACCATCAGGTAAGAAATCTTCTATACTTTTTTGTATGCAGTAACAAACTTTTAAGCGAATTCGCCACTCTCTTTTTTACTGAAACAATTGTTTTTCAAGGTTTGTTATTGATTTTACATATTTTCAAATTAATTAGCTATTATACAACAAATGATAAATGGAAACAGGTTAATCTAATACAATTGATAGATGAACACTCCTCCCCCCAAAAAACATGTAGGACCTTTACTAAATTTACATACCAAATTTCAACTCATTAACTCAATTTAGAGGGAAGATATGCGTGCAATAGCATTTCTTCCAGATCAAAAGGAAAAAAATACATCATTTCTCCTTTGCTAATTACCGTCGGAGACTAATTTTTCGATATGATGTACAATTTTTCATACTTCATCGATTGGTTCAGCAAAGAACAATTTTTGAAATTTCAGACCTTAAGCTGCCCCTCACTCAAATTTGGGCGAATTTGGACCCAAGATCGTTCCCAATCATGAACATAAAATCTGCCACTGATCTGAGCCCATTGTTCAAATCTAATTGATTTTGGCTGATATCTAACTGAGAAGATAATTTTTAGTTTCGGGCGAAAAATACATATGATGCAAAGAATAAATATCTTATATCTGACGTGGAAATGAAGTTTTATGGGATCCCAGAACTAATAGCCTGATTTTCATTGACAACAAGATATGAAAAACCAGCCTACGAAAAAACACTGTCTAACGAGTTTTGAGCGAAGAAAATCAGCACCCCCCCCCTTCTTCTAAATTTTTTCACTACCATCCGAAATCTAAAAATACTGACCAGACCTTGACCCCCGCCCCCTTACCTTATAAGAAGACTTATACATTAAATTAGTCAAGAAATTTTTTAAAATTCACTTTGAGGGTATTTTCTTTATTTCGAATGCCGTTTGATAAAAGGCGTTTTTACGGCAAACTGAGTAGGCAATTCTATTAACCTGTGGATTACTGGCCGAATAAAGTGATTATTAGAATAGACCAATTTTTGTCAATTTTAAAAAATAAAATTTTTTAAAAGTCGAATTAGCTCGTGCTACACAACTATGCTAATACCATTTCTCAACTCTATCAAGTCTCTGGAAGGTTAATACTTATCATCACAAACAGTAACAAAGTTCAAATTTATTAGGTACGTGAATATTTACAAGAAAAAAAATAAATAAAAAACTGTATACTCCCCTTTCCACGAATTTCACATTCGTAAATGTCGTAAGTTTCGACTTGACAAGTACTCGAGGAATAGTATGCACTATATGAAAGCCTTCCTTTAGATAGACATTATTATAAATATATGTGAACTGTACGAGTACGTAAGAAAAATGAAAATTCATATTAGAAGTAAAGCTAGGATATGAGTACATGTTTCGTTGTTCATTTTACATCGCCTCACCTCGCTATCATGTATATATATCAAATTATACCAGTGTCAATCTTACAACATACGAGTATAACTCGCGCACAATATAAAACTGTGCAGACATTTCATATCAGACCGTCCAGACAGTTTGCTATTTTCATATAAATACTTGGTAACTTTAATACAGACATATACGTAAAATAATCCAATAACAACTCATAACACACATTTTAAATCTGAAACTTTCAACATTTGACATTTCTTTTCTCGTTGCAACGCAGCGGATTAATTCCATGCATCATTTTTAGTTCTCACTTCTTCTTGGTACCTATATTTTTCGAAAAATTTTTTCCTTTATTTTCATCTTTTATGAAATATCTACGTACTAATTTTCGTAAAAATGTCGAAATTCCTTTGAAGGTAAATCTAGGACCAGTATTGAATCTACATACCTAATTTCAACTCACTAACTCATATTGGAGAGAAGTTATGCGAGAAACAAACTCAAGGCGTAAGAAAACCCTCCCAAAAAATCACATTTCCGTGCTATAAGAAGGAGCAATAGTTCTGAAAAGTCTAAACCTCCAGTGGCGTAACAAGGAATTTTCCGCCCGAGGAATTTGTTCTGCACCGCGCTGCCCCTTTGACTCACTTGAACGCAACTATTTGTACACTTGAACTACCCATCTCACCCTCCTTTAAGAAATCAAAAAAATAAGTAGTGCATGGATGAGTCGTGAACCAAAAATTTTATAAATTTCAAATCTCAGCAATGTGAATTATTTTCTAGACGGTACGCAAGGGAGTGGGTTTTGGGTCAACCCCCCCCCCCATGGACAAAAAAAGTGAATTTTCTAAAAAAAAAAAATTACTATTAAGTCTTTAAAAAATGACATAAATTACTCAAGTATTTCTAAAAATGCAGTTTTTGATGATTAAAAGCACAATTTCTTTCAAAATTTTCGCCCTCACTTCACCCACATACAGGTATCTTTTCGCACAACATCAAACTTTGGAATTTGTGAGCATCGAAAATTGCTATTCAGCTTTCAAATCCTCCCCTTGAACAATCCTGCGCCGGTGCCTGATCATTTTACATTTTTTGGAGTATTTTTGCTAATTTTTTTTCAATTTGCGACTTCAAAATTCTGCCGGTTTATAAAATTGGTCACCCTATTTTTCCCTCTCTTATTCAGAAAAATTAGGTCACTGCTGAAATTTTTCGTGAGTGTGTGCGATAAAAAAAATAAACTTCCCAGAACTCAATTCTTATAAAAAACAAAGTGAAGATCATTAATGAATGGTCCGAGCAACGCGAGGGCGAAATTATGATAAAATAAGATTTTTAAACGGTTAAAATTCATGAAAAGGCGCACTTTGAAAGGACAAATAATCATTCAAATCACTGATCGGGTATTAAAGTATTTCAATTTTTGTCAACTCCTGAAAATTTTCCTTGCTCCGCTACTAAAGACACGTCTATGGCCCCTACCAAGTCTACATACCAAATTTCAGCTTCCTAGTTCAATTTGAATGAGAGATAACAGAAGAAGAGCACTTTTCAAGATCAAAAAGGGGGAAACCCCTCATATTTTTCTTCTTAATCCAACTAGGAGGCTGATTTTTGAATATTATACAACTTTGGATTGACTATCAAGTGGCTTTAAAAGGAACATTTTTTTCAATTTTAGCCCCACAGCTCCTCCTCCTCCAAATTCGAGCATAATTGCACTTTAACGCGAGGTCACCCCCACCCCAGAATATCAAATCCACCCAATCCAGGCCTATTGTCCAAATTTTATCAATTTTGGTCGGTATAGATCTGAGCAAAAAAATTATAGTTCTGGTAGGAGGGGAGGGAGGGGGGAGGAATAAAAAAAATAACTATCTGGCATGGCCAAAAATGGTTGTAATGCTCTTCTAGGGTGCCAAAACGGATTTTGTAGATATCCTCTCTAATATTTGACAACAGTATCTAATTATTATAAAAATACCAAATGGCCGAGAACCCCCCCCCCCCCCATATACTTCTCAATTGTGTCGAAATTGGGGATGCGCAGTCTGTTATTTTTCTTTTACGTGAACGTTCACTTAAAATGCATATACTTAGTTCTCAGTGAAATTAGCATATTTTTAAATCTGAATAGTGAAAAATAATCTCCAAAATTAGTACTTTTTAATGGTACATTTGGTTTTCGGGTTATTACAAGCCGTAATTTGATAACAATAGATTTAAGATACTCGCATTCTGGCGATGTTAACAATACATATTAGACCAAAAGTATATGAAGCACACCTGAGAACTCCAAATTTTATCGGTAGAATGGCAGTCCTTAATACCCCGAACACGATTTTAATACCAGTTTTTGCATTTACTTGCATTTTTGTGATTTATAAGTGAAAAACTGACTACTTTCTTAATGATTATACCCGTCTTCAGTTGTTTTTTTCATTAATTACTTCAGTGATTAACAAGCATGAAAAAATCAAGACAAAAATAATTCCAACTACTAACTTTTGCACCTTGGGATTTTTTCGGGCGAGATTCATAATCTACGACCTCAAAAACCCTGATTGTGATATATTGCGCGATTATTTTGGTAAATTTCAAATTTAAACCCCCCCCCCCCGTCTCTCCCTTTTTCACCTTAAAATTTTTTTGAGCCAGATTCGTAATCTGCGACCTCAAAAACTGTAATTGAATTTCGACTTTCCTCACAATCAGATTAGCATAATCAATGAATCGAACACCCAGCTTGGTACATATAACACCATTGGTGAACTATTTCGCATAAAATCGAGCTTGTAAATATTGCATACAAACACCCTCATAGAATCCGTACGAAATCGAAGTCACGTTAAATTTTTGCAAACACCAACTGAACCAAACCTTATAGGTTAAAAGCTCAATTTTCTAATATCTTCTGCTCTTTTTAATTGTTTTAAAGTCGTTGAGCGTAGCTTAGCGCGAATTTTGACGATACAATTCGTCTACGTCGTCTGCGTGTCACCTTTGGGAATGAATTTCGATGCATAATTCATCGCCGAAAAATTGTTATACGTAGAAGACGACGACGACGACGACGACAACAACAACGACGCGGATGAGAAGAACAGCGCGACGAAAAAAAAAATACATTCCGCGCAGTTATTTCGTTTCGATGATGATAAATGAGCCGATTGCAGGAGGCGACAACTTTCGAAGACCTTTCTTATTCCATCGTATCGTATTCGTGTTCCGCTTCGACGATAATGTCGTCCAAATTAGCCCCGCTGTCTGCGTGTCAGCGACGAATGCCTTGTACCTTGATCTATGTACCAATATCACATATTCTATATAAACGTGTACATAAGTAAATCATGGTAATACCGAATCACCAATTCACCAATTCACCACTGTATGATTTTTCGTCAATCTGCAGGGTGAAACATCGCGTACACCAACAATAAAATAACATCTCAATCAAGACACGTCTTATAAGTATTCGTATATAAGAACTTTCGAATAGCGAGAATTTATCTATATTTTGTAGAATACGTAAGAAGTATGAAATTTTGACAAACGACATGATTTGATTGACTAAGCATAATATGCGAGTGTGTTTAAATAACCTCTACAATATACTTACATAGGTTATCCATGTACCCATGTATAGGTAGGTACCTTGACATTCGTCTAATTTCCTTCTCTCCGTTGGTCTTATTTTCCCCTTTTTACTTTGGTGACTTGAAATTCACGATATGATATAGATATTGATATTTCGTACCGTTGTACAAGTTATATATACATATACAGATACGCGAATTCGTAATACATTTGCATGCTGGTGAGCAGACTTTTTCTTTTTTTCTAGCTTTTGCAATGGGGTTCGTTGTCAATTCTTTGGCTGCTTTTCACGTATACTAACCATCGCATCCGGACGTATCGTATATATTTTGTACACACAGCAACATCCTATCCAGTAAGTACTCGGTCTGCATATTCAACCACACTACCTATCATCTTAACGAGTTTACCGACGTATTATTTTGTTGTTGATAAAACGACAACTGCGACATGGCGTCGACAAGCAAAGCTATATAATACTTACATACGACGAATAACTCTCAAACCAGACGTAAACGTATAAGTATGGTACACGGTAAAAGCAATTTTAATCAGCGAGTTTAGAAATTTGATTGGATTTTTCGGTTCGTTTGTCTTCTTTTTTTACTTCAACGATGCGGGTTATTTACGAGCTTTAATCACATTTACGTATATTTTTTTGTTCGTCTTTGCCTCGTACACTCGTGCTACTGTGCTATCGTCAACATCCAGAATACACGCTTTTACCAGACATAAAGATACCCTATATATATATATTGGCAGCATGACGGAACGAGGCGGCGGAGGGAAAATACTGGTACACGATTGTGTAGCGAGCCAGGCAACATCGCAGGAGGAAAAAGGTGCGAAAAAAATACGCTACGTTACGAGGAAATAACATAGAACTACACGTTTCATCATTACACTTATCAAATTTTTAAGGTGTTTTTATCTCGGATTAAATGATTGGAGCGAGCGGCTTTGAAAAACTCATTCCGTTTTAGCACGTTTCGCGCTTCGTTTAATTTTCAAAAATTTTCTATCTCGTTGCCTGCTGCTGCTATGTCTATATCTCGCAACGCACCACCGCAATATTCTTGCCATGCCGCGTATGTTTATACGCAGTTAGGTCTTGGTACCCGGCTACACGTAATACGTATACCATTACCTACCAACTAACTGACCTAGCTAGCGACCTAGCGACCTACCTACTGCAATAATTTTACCTCTTCGCGAGTACAATAGGTTTTATTTTTTCGACTCGAAAAAATTCATCTTATAATTTTGGCTCTTTACAAATCATACGACTGGGAATTTCTGTTTCATTTCAAATTACTTATACACAACGAGTATCCAGCTCGAGAGAGTCTCTTCACCTGAAATTTAACAGTATTACTACATTCATAAGCTGTACCACGCGGTACATTCGGTTTCAATGTACGAGTACCTATGTGCTCAGTTGATTTCATAATTTCATACTGGAGAGTAGGATGCCAGCGAAATTTTGAATTTCGATTTTTTTCTGTTCCACCCACTAAAAACGTTCCCTCGGGCTTCAAAAAGACCCCCAAAAAATCTCAGCCCGAAAAAATAAATTTTAATCCGAGCCGACTTGAGCTTAAAGTTTCACATAGTAACACTCACATAGCCTGTTTGCAATGCAAAAAAATCATCAATTTTTTCACCTCTCAACCGCTTTAAAATGGTCCTTTGATCTTCGAATATGCCTCTAAATTGCACAGACATGATAAAAAAATTAATTCATAAATACTTGAAGTTGAAGTGGTTGATGAGCTGATATTCGTATGTTTAAAATCATGGCGCATTTCAGAAAAAAAGAGACCAGTCAAAATATTATGCTTTAATGAATTTATATCATTCTGATACTTATAAATACCTCTAAAATGAATATGTACAGTCTTATAGTCCCAACCCCCTTTCCCTCATACCACTACATCATGCATTGAACCACAAACTATTGAAAAAAATCTTTACCAACAAATGTAAATAAACTGTATTAAATTAAATACAAAACACCTGCTCAAAATTCCAAAAGCTTGTTATCTCGGGGTTTTGAAGGCGCTAAATCCATTTTAACCTCAATACTCGTACAGACCACAAAGAGGGCGGGTAAAAACTCGAGTGCTATTTCTTTCGAATGGGGTATCAAAATCTATAGTATTAGACCTTTTGATTTCAAATTTAGCACCTATTTGACTCAGAACTCCTAGGCAAGATAAGGCGGAAGAGTCAAAACTTGAAATGGTCATTTTTTTCGAATGGAATATCAAAATATCTAGTATTTGACCTTTTGATTTCAAATTTACTACATACTTGACTTATAACAACCTCAAACAAAGCCCATGGGAAAGGGTCAAAACTCAAAATTATTCTGTTTCTAAGCGATACGTCAAAATATGAATTATTCAACTTTTTAATTTCAAATTCGAAGATGGCTTGGCTCACATTGTGATAGGGGCTGCATATGAAGTATACTTTATACATGAATAGATTTCAGTAAAACCATCGTGACATTTTTTGACATTTTTTACTTAATGCTTCACGTATTCTGAAAACTAAGTATCTATGCGATAATACTTACTTCAAACATCGATTATTCGTCCAAAAACGCATTCAAATACAAAATCAACAACAAAATCGAAAAGACCATAAAAAATTCTTTTATGAAATATTTCAAATTTTTGTGCGCAAAGAATCCATTATTACTTTACTACGAATTTTCAATTAAATTTTAATAATTTTACACAATAATTTCATTTTAAAAAACAACTTTAATGATTTCCAATACATCGTGTATGTTAGTATATTTATGAAATTTCAAGATCAAGTCGCCACGAGTTAAAATTTTTTTCGAGCTGAAACTTTTTGAGAGTTTATTTATAGCCTGAAGGCACATTTTTAAGATGTGGCACATTGAAAAAGTTGAATTTTTTTGGCACTGCAAACGAGCTGGTACCCTCTACTGTAGAGTTAAACAAATATCCGAATTATCGAATCAAAACCGGATATTCGAATAACCGGATTATATTCGGCTTCAATAAAAAAAAAAAATGTTTTTTTTTTCAATTTTTCATGTAAATTTTGAAATTTTAAATCAAAGGGGGGGGGGGTAAAGGCCTAACTAGGGACTTCAAATTATTACCACGTTCATTTGACGTCATTGCACAACTTTTTTCCACTACCTCTCCCCAACTTTCGAAAAAATTCTAAAATTGAAACCCCTTATTCCACAACGGTGCAAGACTTTCTTTCAATAAATGTCAAGTGATGGAAAAATCGTTCAAAACGTAATTTTATAGCCTGAAAAAATGAGAAAAATTAAAAAAAAAAAATTGAAAAACCTGGAACTTTCGTTTTAATGTGTAAAATGATTTGTAAAATCGTTTAACTAGTAATTGATAATGCCAAAAAAATTTTAAATCGTGTAATATGAAGAAAAAATCGTTCAAAAAGTCATTTTACAATACAAAAAATGAGAAATACCGAAGAAAATTTTAAAAAACCCTCATATTTGCCTATTAACCAATAAAATTGGGGAAAAATTTTCTACAATGTCAATGTACGACTTAAAACACGAGAAAAACTAAAATAAAATCTTCAAAAGCTATCAATTTATCGCTTCTTGCAGGTGAAACAAGTCTTTCGAATTGTCATTTTGCATTTCAAAAATTCCAAAAGGAAAAAGAATCTTCAAAACATTTCAATTTTTTAATTGAAATGTTTACAGCTCAAAAATGTTGAAATCTGGAAAAAAAATCCTCAAGAAACTTTCATTCTTGTCATTTTGGATATGAAATGAGAAAAAAAAACAACTCAAAATGTCATCGAAAAAAAAGAACAAAAACACCTTTCAAAATTCGCCAATTTTCTCTTTTAATAACATCACTTTCACGGCCTTTTGGCTTCGTTCATGATTTTTCATGACTTCGATGACCAAAAAGACACCCCGCAGACAATTCTAATTACTTGTAGTTAGAAATTTGTTCAACGAGATTAATATCGATGGCGAGCTAATTTCAAAGAATTTTCCTTTCCATTGTTAAGATTTTCAAAAATTAGGGTGCCACTCATTATAAGGTAGACATTTTTTTTCGGTGGTCTCACTGACCCCCCTCCCTCCAGCAGTGTTTCCTTTTGCTCTTAATGGACGTTTGAAAAAATTTAATAAAAAAAATGATTTCAACTCGTGTCAACTTGACCCCGAAATGATGAGGTGAATCGAGAAAAAAATATAACCCGGATTTTGACCGAATTCACGAAGACTGATGACTTGGAGCTGAAAACCCACCATACAAAATTGTGTGCCCCCTGCTAAAAAAAGGAGGTAAAGCTTTGTGTCTTCAACAATGGTATAATTTTCAACAAAAAAAAAACGCAGATTTTCGTTGTTTTCACCACTTAAGAGTAATGTAAGACCTTGTCTGATATCACCTAATACCAACTATCGGGGGATGAAACGTTGCATTTTCACTTTTCAAAAAAATTTGTGATGGGTGAACAAAATTTTGTACGGAGTGCTTTCAACTAAAAGTCTATCACCTTTGTGAATTTGATAGAAATCTGGGGGATGATTTTTTAACCCATCTTATAACTTCGAGATCAAGTCGATACGGATTAAAATTATTTTTGAGCAAAAATTTTTTGGAAGTCCATTTGGACCCAAAAGGAACACTTTTAAGAAACGATCCAATTAAAACGCTTATTTCGAAAAAAAAGTGGTAACTTAATGGTTAGTATTTTGAATTTTTTGCTCCTCCAGTTTGCACTAAAATTAACTTCGATGGCTGAAAATTTATTTATGAGATTTTTCGACAAGTGATTTTTTTCGTATATCGAGGTTTCATTCAAAAGAAGATCAGCGAGTTTCCAAAGTTCCACTGTTACCAACTAAAGAATCGAAATACTCTTCAATAAAGTTGAAAAAATTAGATGTGAAACTTGTTGAATATCCTAATTCAAAACAATCGTTTAGCCAATCAATTCATTCGACACTTTTTTAGCACGTATCAAAAAATATTATTAATTTTATGTACTCCTGAAAAAAAAAAACTCGCCACTTCGTATAAATGAATCAAAAATATACATAACAATGATCGCATCTTCAGCACGTCATGCCTCATACTTCGTACAAATGTAATAATTCAATAGGCTGACAACCTCTTTCAATATTCCTATTCACAGTGTGATTTCTCATTTGTTCCATTCATGTAATAAATAAGTCGAGGGAGAACACCACCACAACATCGATTCTTCAAAACCTCCTTAATGTTGTTAGAAAAAAAATACCTCAATTGCAATCTTAAAACAATTTCTCAACGTATTTTAAGACACATTTGAGAAAAAAACTCAATTCTGGCAATTTTACCCATACGTCGTGGTCGGCCATCCAGGGCGCTTTACAGAGTAAATGACGTTTCTTTTCTCGCTTATATGCGATATACCACCACATATATTGTAGCTATAAAAATGACGTAATTCATCAACGTTACCATCACGTTCCAAAAGCTCCATTATAAGGCGCAGATACATGGGATCGGATACTAGGTACAGTACAGTACAGCACAGTACAGAGTATTTATACTACACATAGCATCACCGCGCCAATATCACGTGCCATGGCCAAGCCATCGTCCAGCGGGAGAAAAGGGTCATCGGATCATAACGGAAACTCGGCCGGTATCTCGTTTAACTCTCGGAAAAGGCGATTAATTTCGCCCGTTTTAATTTCTGCGATCGTTTAACTTTTCGATGCAACTTTAAAACCCCCCGAGGAAACAAATGTCGCATTGACCAGAGAATTTCTATTTTGAAGCGAAAACAGTTTTTATTACAAAGTATAAATCCGGATTAAGTTTTTATCCTCGTAAGTTGTTTGTGCGCCATGTAAACCGTCTCTCCTTTGTATATATGTATAGTCATTTCATCCCCACTCTGTACCACCCTTTCGTCTTCGTTCTCTAGCTTATTCTTTTGTTCGCGACGACCAAGTCATGGATATGGATACACTACGAGTAAAACCAGCGCACTCCAGCGGGCAACTAAGCTGGTGGTGGTGGCGACCATCCAAACACCATCTCGTCGCGCCTTATTCTCTTCGCTCTCCACTGCCACACTTACCAACTCAATAACACAGAAAAACGGCAATCGTGAAAATCTCATTTTCTCCGATTACATATTATCACCGTTTTTATATTTGTTAGCTCGGTTTATATACGTAACCGAATTACAAAAACGAGGTAATTGTGAGCTTCTTCGTTGACTGCTTGAAAATAAAAAAGTACATAATTTCATTTTTTTTTTTTTTTGGTTTTCCTTTTGTTTTTTTTCCTTTTCCTCCGACTAATGAAATAGGTTCAAGTTGAAATTAGCTTCGTAAGATGCGGCCTTTCCTGGTGACGTATATTTTTTTTCACGTCTCGTTTTCTCGGTGTAGTTTTACTTCATTCAAAACGTGCGATCAATATCAAGCGTATATTAGTCGTGTAAATACACCAGGTATTGTACCCTCTTCGTCTGCCCACGCAAAAGTTTCTCTTATTGCAGAAGTGTGCATAGAAATGCAACTCTTCAATTCTACCTTCTCATACGAAAAATTATTTCGATATCGTCACTTATGGCGTGATTTTAAAAACGAAAAAATACAGTCGACTTTCGAGAGATATTAGAATTATGTGGATTTTGCGATGCTTCTTCCTGATCAGTGGTGTAGGGGTAGAAGGTAATTTTAAAGTGCATAATTCATACCATCAAAGGCAATATTTAGAGTCTCGCTAAATCTGCAGGCTCGGGTTGTTTGTAATAAGAACAGCCAACTAAAAAAAACTACCTTTTTGGGGGCTGTGAGGGGGTGCAATGAGACAAAAAAAGTCAAAACTCCAAAAGGCACATCTAGAACCCAGAAACGAAACTTTACTTTTTCTTTGGGAAGGCGGAAGCTAAAAATTTGCCAATTCCGACTTACCCTTGTCTTTCCAATGAAAGTGCTTCGTACTACCCCCTACACCCCTATCTTCATGCGGAGGAAGGTGGTCGACTGAAAAACAGCTGAATAAATTTCATCAAAAACTGGTAATTTTCCAAAATTCAAGCAACAGTGAAATTTTGTCGAAAGGTCTTTCCATTTGTAGCAAATAATTGTGTTCTTTGGTGAGGAAAATTCGAAAACAACAAACGAATCAGTATCCATCCGAGCGGAGTGAGAAAAAATTATAAAAAGTATGAAAATTTTAAGATTAAAAAATGTATATTTCAAAAGGTTTTGTTTGAAAGAAATTTCGTAATTTGTGAAGACTGGTGTAATCGCTGGTGTGATAACTGTCGACTTCTGAGAGCCGAGGATTGCTGAAATTTTCTTTGGGAAGTAAAAAATACGCAGCCCGAGCAGAGCTCAAGTGAAAGTTTTACAAAATTTTGAGAGTTAGGAATCCGGAAAAGAATATTTTGACATATTTTCAAACACTAAATACTGAATTTGACTATTTTTTCGCCTATAAAAATAAATTTATCATGGGAAAAATTGCTCTGGACGGAAGGTCCTCCTCAAACATCCCTCCTTTACGCCTTTGAGTGTACTTTATTCAAATTTTTAACTAACCAAAATTTTTAGGTACAGTATAATGAAAAGAATGCGAACGTAGAAAAATTTTGGGACAAAAAATTGATTTCTTTATAATGGAAAAGTGTATTTTACAAAATTGTTATAAACAAAATCAATCGCGAGCGAAGCGAGGGTGAAAATTTTTCGGAATATTGGGACTAAGGGGTTCAAAATATGTAAATACACACTTCTCTGACTCTTGAACTTTCACATTTATACAATCATTTCTAATTGTTCCGAGAATAAGTCTTTCTATAGACTATTGTTCAAATTATCGGTTTTTTCAAAATTTACAGACTTATTGATGATTAGAGAGGGGAGGGGGTGTCCGGCCCCACACCTCCCCATATTTTCACCTTTGCTAGTACCTATACTTAATGTATATACTTAATTTCAAGTAATTTGGAAAGGGCTAAGCGAGGAATAAACTCAAAATATAAAAAAATACGCCCAAAAAATCACATTTTCAGGGCTGTGAGGGGATGCAATGGATCTGAAAAAATAAAATCCCCTCAAGATGCATGTATGACCCATACAAAATAATACCAAATTTCAACTTCCTAGGTCAATTTGGAGGAGTGATAGGAGAAGAAAAGCTCTTTTTCAAGGTCAAAAAGGGGGAAAACCCTCATATCTTCCCTCCCAAATTCACCTAGGAGGCTGATTTTTGGACACATTGCACAACCTTCAACTCTCTATCGATTAGCCTTAAAATAAACAATTTTTGCGATTCTAGCTCCTCAGAACTCTCTTCCCCTAATTTGACCATCATTGAATTTTGACCCGAGGATAACATCACTCCATAATCTCAAATCCGCCGCCAATCTAAGCCTATTTCCCAAATTTGATCGATTTTAGTCAGTATCGAGCTGAACAAATGGTTTTTAATTTGGGAGGAGGGGGAGAAATAAAAATAAATATCTGACATCGCCGAAAATGGTCGCAGTGGTCTTCTAGGAATCCAAAACTTATTTTGTTGATATCCCCTCTCATCCACCACAGGCGATACACCGGAATGGCCAAATTTTCATTGATAATATAGCACAGAAAATCAGGCTAAAAAGCTCAAATAGAATAAAATCTATACTTGGAGGTAAACATTTTCATGTAAATTTAATGAGCGATACTTTGCACAATTGAAAATGGTAAAATGTCCTTTTTGAAGTAAAAAAATACCTTTGAATACACACTCTTGGTATTTCGCAAAATTTTCGTCTTCGCTTAACTTGGGCCGCACTAAACTTACTACCGAACGTGACCTTTTTTTATGCAATCGGGACTAAAAAGTCGAAAGTTCTAAAAAGTACATCTAGAACCCTTACTGGATCCGCAAATAAAATTTCAACCGTCTACTTCAATTCGAAGAAATGATATGGAAGGGAAAAAATTGAAAAACATGAATTTTGACCCCAATGTCATCCACGTTCGTATAACTTTAATTCGCCCCCAATTCAAGCCTATTTTCCGAATCAGAGCGTTTTCTGTGAGTATTGAGTCCCGTAAATGATTTTAGTATTGGGGAAAAAATTAATTAAATTAAAATAAAAAATGGACTTGCTCAAACATGATCTTGGTGGTCGTCTAGAACCACAAAATGGATTTGTTAATACTCTCCTCCTCCCTCACATCCCATCCGTTGCAGGTTAACACGACGGTTTGCAACAGCATCGTAATAGGTTATTTTTCGTTGATAATAAAACAGAAAATTTGGCTCAAAACTACAACGTAGTTCACTTCAACATACGAAAACTATCTTTTTTACTGCTCCGTTAAATTTCTAAACCAAGTTTTCATACATCCTTGAGAAAAAATTCCATTTTTCTACCATCAAGCACCCTTTTGTTCAACGAAGTATAAAAAAAATCAGCCAATTTCAACTGGTACCGAAAACCTACTTCAAGTTTACCAATAAACGATAGTACGATTGTCTTGTATTAAAGTTTCACCCCCAAAAAAGAAGTTGAAAAAAATTCACCCATGCGTCCTGAAAAACCTAGTGGAAAAATTGGCTGATAATATCAACGTATCGATATGTTCGCGATTTTTTCTAATAACTGATTGGAAATTTCCACAAAGAGCATTGTTTCACAGAATAAAATACATTTTTTTAATAATTTTTTCGACACGTGTGAGCTGAACTTGTTTGCTGATCTAGTCGAATGTATGTATTAACAACACTTACGAAGTCTGAATATTTTCAGCTTCGTATAAGTAATGTAACGACGACGCGACGTGCCTAGACCTAAACAATATACGATATATTCGATCGTTGTACCCGCACAATTACGAAATAATGTTATAAATGAAATTTTGCACGAGAATGGAAATTTAAAAAGCGTAATTGGAGTCTGTGTCGTGTGTTTCAACGAGTATTTTTTTTCTCTTTTTCAGGTTTCGTGCCAAAGCTATGAAAAAATTTCATTACGCAGACGACCGACGACAACGACGACGACTACGATTACGATGCGAATTAGTCGCGATGTTTTGTTTTGATCCTTCAAACGAACAAGCCATTTTACGACACGAATTACAATCGAAAGGTTCAACGTACCGAATGGTCGAAATGTCGCCGCGTTTTAATTATAGAAATCTACACTTATAGCAATAACAGCAGCGCGATTCGGTTTAATATTTCTAGCAAAAATAACAATACATGCGCGATTTATTACACTCTTTCGTTATTTATTTAATACGAAAAAAGTTTGAACCTCGACTATAGACTCCCGACCACGTTGGTACTCGTATTTTATCAAAATATTAGCGTATTTTGGGTAGTTTTCAAAAAATATTTTTCTAACATAAATTTCACCTAGTATCGCTGCTGTTATCAAGAAGAAAGGGGAAAGACAAGGATTACAACAAAAAAAAAAGCATCGCAAACGATGCTCAAAATCAACCGAAATACTGCATATTTGGGGCTGTGAAGGGGTGAAATAGTGCTGAAAAGTCGATGACCCTCAAAAGGTACATTTAGGGCTCCTACTTGATGTACATATCTAATTTCAAGTTCCCAGCTCAATTTGAAGGGGAGTTATGCGAGGGACAAACTCAAAAAATAAGAAAAACCAGTAAAAAAACCACTTTGAAGGAGTGCAATGGAGCGAAAAAGTCGAACCCCAAAAAAGCACATCTAGAGCTCCAACAAAATACATATATCAACTTTAAACTTCCTAGCTAAATTTGGCGTGGAGATAGTGGAGAAGCAGCGGGTTTTCAAGGTCAAAAAGAGGTAAAACCTCTTTATCTCCTCTCCTAATTGACTTGGGAGGTTGATTTTTGAATATATTATGCAACTTTTGATTTTCTATAAATTGGCTTAAAAAAGTACAATTTTTACATTTTTGACCTCTCAGCACCCCCTCCCCCAAATTGGGGCATAACTGAATTTTGATCCAAATTTATCCACACTAATATATACTTAATAAGCTGCCAAACCAAGCCGACTCACCCAATTGGAGTGATTTTGGTCGGTATCAAGCGGAGTAAATGATTTTAATGTTCGGGGAAAAAATAAAAATGAATAAATAAACAAAAATAAATATCTGACACGGCTAAAAATCGACTTAATGATCTTCTAGAACCCCAAAACAGATTTTATTCATACTCCTCCCCCTCCCCTTTTCATCCGTCGTTGGTCGATAAACTGTAATAGCCTGGTTTTCATAACCATTACGACATAGAAAATCGGGCTAAAAATAATCAACACCATTTTCAACGCTTTCAACACAATTTCCTAGTGCCTTCTATTTAAGAATTATGCAAATCAAATTACACAGATGCAAATAGGTCAACAGGTTCTAAGCTTTTCGAGTAAAGAATACATCCTAGTATTACTTTGTATAGTTGAAGTGCGAAGAGTCGAGGTCGCGAAAGCTTTCAAACTCTGTAAAATCATTCCCTTTGTAATAGATATGATTTCATAACAGTAAAATGTACTTCTGCTCGGTAGATTACTTAATAAGATTTCAAAAAGAGGTTAATGTCAATATTTTCAAAATGAGTATTTCTACTCGAATATTCTTAAACCTTTGTGAAAAATTTATTTTTCCTTCAGTACTTCCGACAAACTTTACTGAAAAAGTAATCTTTCAGAAAATTCATCGCCGAAATTTCAGAGCCAATAATAATCGCATGTATCTGAGATAAGACCACGATTCCAATTCATAATAACGCAAGCCTTTCGTACGAGTACTTCAGATAAACTCGTAATTATTTAATATAAAGCCAATTAATTTAAAAATCTTACTTCAAACAACCGTGAAAAAAAAAGTAGACAAAAATTTTACAATCTGCGAAATGTACTCGGGTATATTTACTCCCCATCACGAGTGAACCCAGCTGCAAAAGTAAACTACACCTGGCTAGGTCGCGTGTAAAACAAATCCATCTCGGAGTTTCGATATCTACCAAAGAAAAGCAGCCGTTTAAATTTCAAACTACCTGAATGAAGGCAAAGTAATGGCCCGATTATACCATACACTTCGGCGCTTATTCGAGCATATGACAAAAAAGCCATTACACTTGCAAAAACACACCAACCTCGATACACATTGTAGGCATTTCACGGTGAGTCGCTGAGCGAAATGTCACGTTTAGCAACTGACAGATGGGACACATTTTAAGACCGAATGAACCAACCCGTCAAAGGGTTTTTCTTTTGACATTGCCGTAGCGCTATATGCTCTTCGGTACAACAAAAGTAAAGAAGAAGAAAAGAAGCAGAAGAAGACGACGACGACGACGACGACGACAAAGGAGCAGAAGGGGGAAAAAGAGAAGAAGCACAAAAAAGGAAATCGTAGTACTACCCATGTACTTTATATTCGTCCGTTTCGTATATACTTACTATACATATACGTAAGATTTATCGTCCAAAATATAGTTCCTGGGAACGCGTGAGTGGGATCAATTTTTCTTGAAAGTTTTCAGCCTTTTTTCTTTAACGTATTTAAAAAGCTGATTCGCCAAGAATCGTTGACCGGAAAAAAGCAACTCTATAAAACAAATTTAACTAACCCTTAAAAGCATTCAAATCGAAGTAACCTTTTTTTTCAACTTTTTATTAACTCCAAGCAGAAGAAGAGCTTGTGAGTGAAAAACATTCACAATGAAACTAAATCTATACGCTCTAACACATTTTTCTTTGGCCGCGTTACACCGGAAAATTATTAACAAAAATATCTTATCTTCTTAGGTGCGTAGTACACCTTATCTATACTTCGCAATAATACTATCTAAACCCCAAAAAAAGGTAAGTTAATCTTTTTTATTCTTCGTTTTGAAACAAGGGTTTTCAATTATTAAGACTGTTATGTTTCGAAAACAACTAATAAAAAATAATAAATTGGTACGTACTGCAGTTACATACGCAATAACCACATATTACAGGGGCAAAAATTTGGTTCTCGATCACCATGGTCTTTTCTAGTTAAAGATGAAAATGAAATGAGCAAGGGAAAAGTCTCGCAGAGAAGAAAATACATACAGTCTAACAAAATCTATCGAGCAAAAAAAACTTAACTTTGCATCATCTTTTGCACAACTTTTTCATGACTCAACCTCTCCTACCCCCTTCACCTCCCATAAAAAACGTACCACGATGTAAAAATTAAACTACTGCCCGAGTGTCTTGACAAATTTTGAAAAACGAAAGTCACTACTTTTCTACGACTTCTGCATTATCTTTCCAATTTTTTTCATCACTCTTCCAACCTTAAAAATACTGTCGTGAGAAGACCTCCCCTAGTCATATGTCAAACTTCTTAAATTTTCCCTCAAGTTTTCATTTTATCAGAAATCCAACGAATTGACTGAAAAACATAAATTTCTGTACTTTTTTCATCCTATTTCTATACTTATTATGAGCCATAGACAGAATTTAGCGGTTTAATCGAAGAAGGAACGAAGCATCAAGCGGGTGAATGTGGCGAATGTTTTATATCTGAGCCAATTAAAATGGTTTTACTAGTAAAGGGAGAGGGGGAGCAATATGGAAGCTTAATTTCTGTTATTGATTGAGACAACGGTTGGTGAAACTTTGAAAAGATAGGATTTTCAATGCCAAAAGTATGCATTTCGTGAAGTCTCGGTTTTTATTTCATAGGTTTTTCGAGAACAAACACAGGATTAATTCAACATTAAAGGAAGATGAGGGTCTTGGCCCTACTTCCCTTAAATTCCCCCCTGAATGAAGCCGGTGTGCGCCCAAACGAATCGTGAAGCGAAATTTTTTTTTAAATATCTAATTTTAATACAAAAAAGTTCATTTTCAGGTTTTAGTACAATCGAATTACTCCATCCATTCGCTCATAATTTAAAAAGTGATTTCGCGACTGATTCTTAATCTAGAATGTATTCAGACAAAAATAAACTAGTTGCCATTTTTTCTAGCCTCTCCCCCTCCGAGGAACCACCCAATTTTCTTAGAAATGCGCGTATCTTCCCTTCTACTGGTCCTACAAAAAAATTTTCGAGTAAAAGTTTTTATTTGATGGATTCTCTACATTTTTGGTTATTACAAAAATTGCATTTGGAGCAGCCTTTGCGCCCCAAATTTCAAAAATGCATTTATTGATACTAAAAATCAAGTTATTCTCGTTTATTGTAAAAAATATCGGACATAGCACAAAACTAGTAAGGATAAAATTTTACATCCAGCACGTTAACCGCAACACTTCCACCCCACATCTTCACCGGTATCCCCTCCTCACCAAATCAACGTTCAAAATAAGCGATTCGACCATGTCTGCAAATTAAAAATTTCATCAAGAGACATTATTGACAGTCTCTAGAAATATATTAAAGAGCAAGAACCACTCTTCATCCCAACCCCACCCGCTGTGGTGCCTCAATTTTCCATAATCTACGTTTATTAATACATAGTCGTTCGTCTCTGCTTGGTGAATTTTCAAAAAAATGAAAAACCAAGGAGGGTGCTCATAAATACCTATTTTATACGATAGTGTGACGTGAATTTTGAAGGGTTTTAAACCATAAGGACCAACTTCCGCCAAAAAAAATTCAAAATCTGTGCTCAACGTCGATTCACCATACAAAGTGGGCCAGACCCTTTTCTAGGAGGAAAAAAGTTATGGAGTTTATCCATTACCCATATTTAAAACATACATTGTTTTCTAATTTTTTTTTCGACGGTTCTTGACCTTAAAATGCACAATACTAATATTTTTACTCAATTCGTCGCATAAATTGGTAATTTTTTATCAGAATTTTGTTACTCTCAGAATATACTCTTATGGACTTATTTATGCTGATCAATTATCTTTTCATGATGAACGATAGTTGACCTACTGAACACGAATTTCACCCTCTCACCTCCGTTCAATTTAAAACCAATCGTCACTATTTACAAATGAGTATTGCAAGAATATGAATAACCGATAATCGCAAGTAATAAAATCAACATTATATCGTATTAACATTAACTAAATACAAAGGAATCGGATAGCACATTTTCTATACATAGCCACGATCAATGATATCCTTCAAAACCTCTACAACCGCTTGCTCGTGATGTGGTTTACGCAGTCTTTTCTCAATCTCTACAGCAACATGAAGCGGAATTTCATGCCATGAAACATCCAAATACTCTTCGAATTCCGGAAAAAATAATTTTTCAACTTCATAATTTGGTACTTCGTCGTGCAGCATCATATTTGGTAGAAAAAATGCCACCAACAGATAAGCGTTCAGTGAATTAATTTTAAACTCCTGCAGCACTTGCTCTTTGCTAGGAACATCGTTATCCGGAAACGGGTCTCGAAGGGATGAACAATACAGGTCGATTAAATCATCCCAATATAAGTCGCGGGTCTTTTGATTAGTATTCATGTACAAAATCAACGCCAGATCAACTACAGGGCTGCAATATCGACAACACGCCAAATCGAAAAATTTCAAATCGACAGGGTATCCAGTTGGATCATACTTGATCATGACATTATTTCTGAGAAAATCTCCATGACAAAGAACAGCCATCGGTTCTCGAGCTGTGGTAAAAATAGTACGTAAAAATTTATCGGCGTCTTTCAGCAGATCACTAATTAATTTGGCCTTTTCCGCATATTCATCGTGTTTAGACAGTAAAGCGATATGATGATCGCTGATTGAATTTAAAAATCCTATTTTATGTCTGGTGTCTACAAAATGTGTTTCAACCAGATTACTCACCAGCGAATGAAAATCTTTCGGTGATTTACGTTTTATATGGTACGAGTACGCGTGAAAATGCGCCAAATTCTTTACAATCAAACGTAATTCTTCGATACTTAAAAAACTTTTAAACTCAGTCATACGATATCCGCTGGATGATAAATTTTCTAAAATAATCATAGCCATATCGTAATCAGCCTTGTGTTCTCGACTGACGGTCAGATCGCCGTAATAAAACTTGGGGAACATGTTCAGCACATCTTTTTTGAACGTAGCAAAATATGGTAAAATTCGACCATACACGTAGATTTCATTCGAGAACATAACGTCCACAAATTCGGACCGTACTCCCGAACGTCCCGTTGATTTCACCACGATTGAAACGCCGTAGATTTTTTTTCTTCGCTCGTCTTCGTAAACAATTCGGCCAAAAATCGCGTTCGAATTGAAGCCATCTTTTTGATCGAGATTTTCTGTTTCAAAATTCACCGAACGAACTTGATTAGGTGCCAGATCGCTGGTTAAATACCGCCGTCCATGTTCGCTGGTTTTGCCGAAACATTCGTATATCGCGTGGTCTACGTACAACTTTAAATTTTCCATAATTCGAGCGATTATTTTTTCCACGTATTCAAAAACACGAAGAAAATATTTAAAGACGAATAAACACGGTTCGCGCAGATTAAACAAACCATACAAAGCTAGAAGACTTAATATGTACAGAAACAGTTTACGAATAGTACAATAATTATTTCTTTTGATAACGCAGTTTCTTATCGCCAAATATTCGAGCGAAAGGTTCAACAAGAAAATAACTAATTATTATCTTAATACGTAGGTATATTTTTACGCCATCTTCCTGCTTATTTCTTCTTATTTTTTTTTTATGAACAATAATTTATAACAGGAAGTTTCCACATTACGTATTTTGCAATAAAAGTACGCGTGTTACCATAAAATTTGTGTTCATCGCAAAGAGAACACTGCTTTGTGATGCTTTTTCAGACTGATCTTTGTGAAATATTGCAGTTGTGAGAATTTTTATTCGCATGTTGATGAAAATTGCAGTGTTGCAAAAATAACGAGACTTTATCGGTTGTTTCCTATCTTCTTTTTCATAAAAATAGATATTCTGTTGTCGTTTCTGTTTTTCGCTTCTTTCATTTTCGCGACTATTTCTTTCCTGTTACCACAAATTACATGGCAATTTCTGTTTCATTTTTCAAATTTCGTTGCTTTTTGAGTAGCAAAAGGATAAATTTCGAAATTTTAATCAATTTTGCAGTTTTTAGAAAAAAATAAGAACAAAAGAATAAAACAATTTGGAAAGTTATAAAAACTATTAAAAACTAAGGGTCTCGTCACAAGTCATTTCATGTTACAACTGAACTCCCAGTTCTTCACATAAATATTTCAATAAAAAATTCTTAACAAAATACAGAATCTTCTGGAAAAAACCAAGATATTTTTCATTTTCAAGGAAAAATTGTAATTCATGGATATGTTATGCTAAAATCAAATTTCATAAATTTACAGAATAAATACCAAAAATTATTAGAGTGTAGTTTCTAATATTCGCTATTTAACATTTGATATTAAGTAAGTAAATTCATGTACTTTAGAAAATCGATTTATCAGTAAATTTTTTATAACCGTTGAAAATTATCGAAAATTAGACGAAAAATGGACAAATAATGAAGAAAATTGACCTAAATTATGAAAAAAATAGTTAAAAATTATCGAAAATCGGGTAAAAAATTGCCTAAAATGAATATAAATAGGTTATAATTAATCTCAGTCGTGGAAAAACTTTTTGAAAATTATCAAAAATTGAATGAAGAGTGCAAAAAAATCGATCAAATATAGCGAAAAAATGTTGCAAAATGGGTAAATTGATATGAATCATAAAAGCAATCGTTAAAAATTATCGAAGATTTGGTAAATATTTGATAAAAATTAGTAAAAAGAGCGAAAAATTGATTAAAAATCGTGAAAAAATCGTTAAAAATTATCGAAAATTGGGTAAAAAATTGCCTAAAATGGATAAAAATTGGAGAAACATAGATAAAAAAAATCACAAAAATTTGTAAAAAAAATGGATGAAAATTGATTTAAATCGTGGAAAAAATTGTTGAAGATCTTCGAAAATTGTGTGAAATGTTTAAAGAAATTGACTGAAAATAACGAAAAAATGTTGGAAATTGGGTTAAAATATTAACAAAAATCGTTGAAAATAATCGAAAATTGATCAAAATTAGTGGGAAAATGTTGAAAAATGAGTGAAAATTTATCTAAATTATGAAAAAAATCATTGATTATTATCGAAAATGTGGTAAAGAATTTCCTAATATGGATAAAAGGTGTAGAACATGGATCAAAAATCATTAAAAAGTGTATGAAAATGACTGAAAATTGATTAGTTTTGAAAAAATTGACGTAAATGATCAAAATTAACGAAAAAATGTTGGAAAATGGATGAAAGTGACTGAAAATTAACCAAAATTATTGAAAAAATCGTTGAAAATGATCAAAAATTAAGTGAATACTTGATAGAAATGGATGGAAAGTTCAATATATGTACGAAATATCACAAAAATCGTTGAAAAATGGTTGAAAATAGACTTAAAAAAAAAGTTGAACATCATCGAAAATTTGGTACAAATTTGATTAAAACGAATAAAAAGTGCATAAAATTGATGAAAAATCTTGAAAAAAAAAACGAAAATCGTCGAAAAAGTGCATAAAAATTGATCCAAGACCGAGAAAAAATTTTTATAATGGGTGAAAATTTATCTAAACTATGAAAAAATTGTTGAAAATCATCCAAAACTGGACAAAAGGTAGAAAAAAATTGACCAATAAAAACGAAAAAATAAGTGAAAATTAACCTAAATCATAAAAAAGTCGTTCTAAGTTATTGGGAAATTTTGTAAAAATTTGATAAAAATGAATGAAAAGTGTCGAAAAATGATTTAAAAAAAGAAAACATTTTGAAAAAAGGGTGAACATTAATCTAAGTTATGAAAAAAATTGTTCAAAAATAACGAAAAAATGGGTAAAAATTGACCTAAATTATGAAAAAACGGTCGAAAGTCATCGAAAATTTTGTAACAACTTGATAAAAATGGGTAAAAAGTGCAAAAAATCGATCAATAATCATGAAAAAATGTTTAAAAATCGGTGATGACATGAAAATCAAAGGTCAGCTGTATCCATAAATCAGCTTATGGGTGCAAACCACAGCTAAAAAGTCGAAATCACAAAAATGCATATCGATGGAGCCTACTAAATCTATACAAACATACATTTAAAATCTACATAATTCAATTGGAATGAATGTGAGGAGGTAAAGTAAAAACCAATTTTTCTCAATGTTGAGAGGATTTTTTCAAAATCGATCCACTCCAACGTAAGTGTACGTACGTTGTAAAATTAATTTATTACGAATAAACATGAACAGTACAAAAAGAATAAGAACAAATTACACTTAAACGTAGCCTCGATCGATAATATCCTTTAAAATATCCACAACCGCCTGTTCGTGATGCGGCTTATATAATTTCTTTTCCACTTCTCTATAAACATAATTTGGAACTTCATACCATGAGACATTGAAAAATTCTTCAAACTCTGGTAAAAAATAATCCCTGTATTCGAAATTTGGTATCTCTTCATATCGCATCATTTTTGGGATAAAAAACGCCGCCAACAGAAAAGCATTTAACGAATTAATTTTAAACTCCTGTACCACTTGCTCCTTGCTAGGAAGCTGATCATTATCAGGAAACGGTTCATGAAGTGATGAACAATACAAGTTGATTAACTCGTCCCAATACAAATCGCGAGTTTTCTGATTCGTATTCATGTATAAAATCAATGACAGATCAACAATAGGGCTACAGTATCGACAACACGCCAGATCAAAAAATTTCACATCAACAGGACATCCAGTGATCGAATCATACTTGATCATTAAATTATTCCTCAGGAAGTCACCATGACAAACGACAGCCATTGGTTCTCGAGCTGCTGTAAATATCTTGCTTAAGAATTCATCAGCATCTTTAAGTAGACCACCAATTATTTCAGCTTTTTCCGCATATTTACCATCTTTAGATAATATATCGATATGGTGATCACTGCCAACATTCAAAAATCCTGGTTTTAGTTTAGTATCGGCAAAATGCGTTTCAACCAAGTTACTTACTAGTAAATGAAAATTTCTCGGCGATTTATTTTTTATATAATACGAATACGCGTGAAAATGTGCCAGTTTTTTAACAATCAGGCGTAATTCTGTGATATCTAAAAATATTCTGAATTTCGTCATAGAATATCCATTTACCATTATATTTTCTAAAATCATTAAAGCGATATCGCAATCGAGCCTTTGTTCGTGGCTGACGGTCACATCACCGAAGTAAAATTTAGGAAATATATTTATTACTTCTTTGTTGAATCTGGCAAAATACGGTATAATTCGACAATACGCGTAAATTTCGTTGAAAAACGTAACATCCGCAAATTTAGACCGCGCCTCTGATCTTTCCATTAATTTCACTATAATCGAATCGCGATAATGTTTGCTTCCTTTTTTGTCTTCGTATACAATTCGGCCAAAAATCGCGTTAGAATTAAAACCATCCTTTTGCTCGAGATCTTCTATTTCAAAATGCACCAAATAAGTTTGGCATGGAGTTGAATCATCAACGGGTATATTTTTTGGCCGACGATCACGTTGATTTTTCGCAAAACATTCGTGAATCGCGCGTTCCACATACAATTTCAAATTTTCCATACTTTAAACAATTTTTTCATTACAGACCCGAATGCACAGCAACGCGAAAAAAAAAACTTAGCAACACAATCATTGAACGATGAATATATTATGCACTTTGTGTGAATTACGTTGAATGTGTAATTTATACAGATAAGCTCAAGATCTATACGAATACTAAGTTTGCAAACACAAGTAATTACTTCTTGATAACATAAAACCCATCTTATCGCAAATGATTTTAGTAAAAAGTTCAACTCGAAAGTTGACTTATTATTTTAAATCACGCATCTGTCATTCGTAGTGCTTCGACTTTGGAATTCCGTTACGGTTTTTGATCGCCCAAAAATGTTATATGCATTTCTTCCATTCATCAATTGAAAATTACGCAATAACAGAGAAGTTAAGCATACGGGATGGTTTTAGAACGTTTGTTGCACATTGTTCATTCAGCAATCTATTCGTAAAATTTCAGTCTTATTTCTCACGTGAGTCCCTCGTAAAAAGAACTAGCAGTTATTAAATAAAACTACTAGTGAAACTTGTAGTTTTTTCAAAAAATAACGTGGTTTACAAGTAGTCAAAGAAATGAACCATTACTTTCACTAGTAGTCATTATTGAATATTGGGTGAACTAGTAGTGCTATCAAAAAACCCATGTTATCATTGATTTGTTGAATTTTTGTCCAAAAAATGCTACTTCTCTTCCATTTGTAAGGTCCTAGTAGATGTATATAGGTAAGTATATAGAACATTTGATTTTTCAAAACCTCAGGCTCCATTTATGATAGTTTACAGATATTTTTTGTCATTCGCCCATTCTAGACTTATATATTACTTTTTCTTCTGCAACTGGAGAAAAGAGTGCAGTGCTTTGCGTTATTTCCATACAATAATTATATGTAGTAAATGCTACTCGCATAGAAAGTATGTCACAAAGCACTATATATTCTCGAACCTAGGACTACCTCAAGTGGCTGATTCTTGAATATGCTAGAGCTACTTCTGATTCTCTGTTGAGTAGTTCAAAAACAAACAATATTTGTCATTTTGTCCCTCACCCACTCACCTCCCAGAACTTTGGATATGACTGAATTTTGACTCAAGGTCATCCCATTAATTTTATACGGTAACATTAAAAAGTTTGAATTATATTTTGGGTTTAAAACCATTTTTTTTTTTAGATATTTTTTCTTGCCGTATTTTTTTTACCAATAATTAAACTTATTTACTCAATCCAGTACCAACCAAAATCGATATAATCAGATCAATAGATATGTATTAGATAAACGTATAAAAGTGAGGATGACTTTAGATCAAAATTCAGTTATGTTTGAGTCTAAGAGAAGGGGTACTAAGACTTAACTATATAGAAAATTGTGTTTTTAAGCCAATCGATAGAGCATCAAAAGTTAATGAACACATCTAAAAATCAGTTCCCCTAAGTTGATTAGGTGAGGAGATATGAGCGTTTTCTACCATTTTAGATCTTGAAAAAATGTAATTTTTCGCATCCGGTGGGTTTCGACTTTTCAATTTCATAAGTAGTTTTTTAAGCATTTTTTTTTTTTTTTTTTTTCATTTTTCCAGTTCATCTTTTTTCATATCTCCATTCAAAACTGAGCAAGGGTGTTATTCAGGTTTCAAATTTCTAGCTCCGTTGCACCCCCTCATACCCCTATTTGCGATTTTTCGAGTTTACTCAAGAAATATCTCCCCTCTGACTGACGCTATAGAGTTAAAAGGTTACCTGTGGTTCAGATAGGTAATTTAGCCCTGTCCTCAGATATTGAAAATTATCATGGAACATTCTGGAGGACAATAAGCAAATTTTTTGAGCGTAACAATCATCCCCCTTCAACTCATTAACCTTCACTGCTATAGTTGAAAAACTCACATTTCTTATTTGAAAAATCGTTGATTTTTTTAGGATATTTTTCCAAATCATAATCCACTTGCATTTAGGAAACGGAGAAAAAAATCGAAACTAAATAGAGGTAATTTGATCAGCTGAACAAAAATTCGAGGTTATTAGCCTGTTTTTTTATGTTAAAGTGTCAATAAAAACCAGGCTATTGCAGTCCACCAACCTGCGACAAATGAGGGGGAATTATTAGCAAAATTCGTTTTGGGCTCGTAGAAGACTATTACGACCATTTTTGGCCATGTTAGATATTTATTTTGATTCACCTCCTCCCCCTCCACCACAAAACTCAGAATCATTTGTTCAGCTCAATATTGACTAAAATCAATCAAATTTGGGAAATAGGCTTAGATTGGCGACAGATTGGATTTTCTGGATTGGAGTTGACTTCGGATAAAAATTCAGTCATGCCGAAATTTGAAAGGGGGGGGGTACACAGGAGCTAAAGTCGCAAAAATTATTTTTTTTAAGCCAACTGCTAGACATTCCGATGTTGTATAGTGCATTCAAAAATCAGTCTCCTGAGTCAATTAAGGGGAGAGATATGAGGGGTTTCCCCTCATTGACATAAAAAAAACTGTTCCTCTTTATCACCCCTTCAAATTGAACTATTAATTTGAAATTTGATATATAAACTTAGTACGAGCCATAAATGTGCTTTTCAGAGGTTTTGACTTTCCAGACACATTGCACCCTCTCACAGCCTAAAAAATGTAGTTTTATCATGTTTTTCTTATTTTGTGAGTATGTGCGTAGATTTAGTATAGATCCTAGATGCACTTTTTGGGAGTTTCAACGTTTCAGCATCAGACTAAAAAGCAACACATTGCCTTGCTTTATTTAATTTTTTCTTATCAAAGTAAGAAAAAAATAACGTTTCTTGAATTTTTCAAAAAAAAAAAAAAATCTCGTTTAAAAACGTTTGAAGAAATGATGAAGAATTGTGTGATTATATAGGTTTTGCAAGAAGAGAGCAAAGGGTTCAAAGTTTGTAATACACGTAAAGATAATGTACCCGCTGATAATCAGTGTAAGAACGCGTTGAAACATTCATTCATTACGCTTACTAATAAATGAAAACAGTGTTCATAAATGATAATAAATATTCATTAAAGAAAGAAAAAATATGTAAAAAAAAATAAAGAGACACGACACTTAAACGTAGCCTCGATTGATGATATCTTTCAACACATCTACAACTGCCTGTTCATGATGCGGTTTATACAATTTTTTCCCAACCTCTCGAATAACATAATTCGGAATTTCGAACCAAGAAGTATTACGAAATTCTTTGAACTCAGGTAGAAAATAATCTCTGTATACGAAATTTGGTATCTCCTCACAACGCATCATATCTGGAATGAAAAACGAGGTCAACAGAAATGCGCTCAACGAATTAATTTTAAACTCCTGTACCACTTCCTCTCTGCTAGGAATCTGGTCGTTATCAGGAAACGGTTCACGAAGCGACGAACAATACACGTCGATTAACTCGTCCCAATACAAATCGCGAGTTTTCTGATCCGTATTCATGTATAAAATTAACGACAGATCAACAATAGGACTACAGTATCGACAACACGCTAAATCGAAGAATTTCACATCGACAGGGTATTCGTTTGAATTAAATTTGATCATGAGATTATTCCTTAGGAAATCTCCATGACAAACGACAGCCATTGGTTCTCTAGATGTTGTAAATACATTGCGTAAAAATTCATCAGCATCTTTGAGCAGATCACGAATTATTTCAGCCTTTTCCGCATATTTACCATCTTTAGATAATACATCGATATGATGATCACTGCTGATATTTACATACCCTGATTTCAGTTTTGTATCAACGAAATGTGTTTCGACCAAATTGCCCACCAGCGAATAAAATTCTCTCGGTGATTTCTTTTTTATGTAATACGAATACGCGTGAAAATGCGCCAGTTTCTTCACAATCAAGCGTAATTCTGCGATACTTAAAACTATTCGAGATTTCGTCATACAGTATCCATTCGCCATTAGGTTTTCCAAAATGATTAAAGCTACATCGTCGGAGTCAAACCGCTGTCCTTGGCTGACAGTCACATCGCCGTAATAAAATTTTGGAAATAAGTTCAGCACTTTTTCGTTGAACGTCGCAAAAAATGGTATAATTCGAGAATACACGTAGATTTCATTGCTGAACATAACATCCGAGAATTTCGACCGCATCTTCCATTTTGCCATCATTTTTATCATAATGGAATCGCCATCGTGCTTGTGTCCTTTCTCATCTTCGTACACGATTCGACCGAAAATCGCGTTAGAATTGAAACAGTCCTTCTGCTCAAAATTCTCTACTTCAAAATGTATCACATCAGCTCGGCGGGGTATCAAACCAGCATCGGATGTACGTTCCGGATTTTTCGTAAAACATACGTATACCGCGTGTTCCGCATATAATTTCAAATTTTCCATAATTCGGATATTTTTTCTCACATACACGAATACACAAAGGTCGAATGAATAATCACTAATAATATTTTGAAACGTGCAAGAGAAAATTCGTGAACAGAATAACAGAACGATGGCATAAACACTACACTTACACGTAACTCACGTTGAAGTATTGAATGAAAAGCTAACACAAGTGAGATCAAGATCTAAATGTAAGAACACCTAAACAAACATCTAGTAACTTTTATCGGTATACAGAACGTATCTATTATCTTCCCAAACAGTACATAGCTACGCATCTACTATCTACTACTTACTTCACAGCTGTTATCAGTAGTGACTTTGCCACACGCAGTATACCATTTGATATTGACGTTACTATCCGAATATTGAAGGTTTATGTTTGAATTTTTTTTATAATTCATTTGCATTCATTAAATAACCAAATCTTTGAATAGGATTAATGAAAATAATTTTATTTGGTTTAACAATAATTTTTAATCATTTAAAGAACGATAGTTTCTAGACAGATATATTTTCGAATAAAATCAGGGTATAGAAGAGTAAGTTAAGGCGAATGCAAGCGAAGTATGAGCAATGAGGTGGAGTGAAAGAAAAACATACCTTGAATTTTGACCAAACTCACACAGGTGGTTTACTTTGAGTTGAAAACCTACCATACAAAATTTTATGCCACTAGCTCAAAGGGGGGGGGGGATGGAGTCATGGGTCCTCTATATAGGGGCATTTTCGAAAGAAATGTAATTTTCTGTCATTTACACCCCTTAAACATGGTATAGGACTCTGGTCATAGAGCTAAAAAGATACACTTTGAGTTTCTGCGTCCACCTAGCGCATCTTTGGTTCAATCCGAGACCACTTTTGGTCCTCTATCAGTGGGTTAAAAAGTTACAGGTCGCACAAATCGAGATTTTTTATTTTTCAAAAAAATTCCATTGAAAGGCCTATTACCTCAAATACTCGTCCACAAACTTTTTTGAAAAATAAAAAATCTCGATTTGTACGATCTGTAACTTTTCAATCCCCTGGTAGAAGGCCAAAAGTGGTCTCGGATCGAACCAAAGATACGTTAGGTGGAAGCAGAAACTCAAATCGCATCTCCTTAGCTCTGTGACCAGGGTCCTACAATATTTTTAGCGGGTGTAAATGATGAAAAATTACTTTTTTTTAAAAAATGAACCTATTTAAAGGACCTATGGCTCCATCCTCCCCTTTTGAACTAAGGTCACAAAAATTTACAAGATGGGTTTTCAATTCAAAGCCAACAATCTCTGTGAGATTGATATTTTTGGTTCCTAGAACAACACTGAGACCAATTTTATGCATACCGGATGTTATTTGTTCCACCTCCTTCCCCCTCATCAGGTTAAAATCATTCATATGGCTCGCTGCTGACAAAAATCGTTCAAATTCGACCAGTAAGCTTACATGAGCGATGGTTTAAATATACATACTTGAAGATGACTTTGATTCAGAATATTCAAATTTCAACTAAGGGGTGCTATCGTAAATATTCGGTGATTTTTAAGTGTATAATTCGGACCATCAAATCCCACATTTAGAACCACTCCACTACATCTACTTGCCCGATTCGCATATAAGAAAATATAAATCATAGAGCGCATTCTCGCTTTGCTAAGGCTACTCGCAATAAGAAGAATTGACCAAAAAACTACATTTTTGGGATTATGAGCGGGTGCAATGAGGATCAAAAGTTGAAACCTCCAAAAGGCAGGTCTAGATAGCTCAATTTGAAGGGGAGTTATACGAGGAACAAACTCAAAGAATGATAAAAACCAACCAAAAAACTGTCGGGGATGTGAGGGAGGCAATGAGTCCCCCAAAAGGCACATCCATGACTCGTACTAAGTCATCATACCAAATTTCAACTTTCTAGCTCAATTTGGAAGGGAGATAGGGGGAAGGAACAGCCCTTTTTCAACGTCAAAAATGATAAAAACCCCTCATATCTTCCCTCCTACTTGACCTAGGAGGCTGATTTTTGGATATGTTGTGCAGCTTTTAACTGTCTATCGATTAGCTCAAAAAGAAACAATACTTGCGATTTTAACTCCTCAGCATCCCCGCCTCCAAATTTGGGCACAACTGAATTTTGACGCGAGGCCAATCCTAATCCAGAAAATCAAATTCGACTCCAATCTAAATCTATTTCCTATATTTAATCGATTTTGGTCGGTATCGATCTGAGCGAATGATTTTTAGTTTCAGGAAAAATAAATAAATAAATATCTGGAGTGGCCAAAAATGGTTGTAATTGTCCTCCAGGACCCCAAAACGGATTTTGTTGTCTTCTTTTCCCTTACCACCCACCGTAGGTCGATAGACAGCCTAGTTTTCATTGATAGAAAATCAGGCTAATTAGCCTCTTACAAAAATCAGAAGGAGACATACGAGGCTTTTCCTTCTTCCTGACTGAAGAAAAAGTCAGTTCCACTCAAGCCTAGGGTCAATTTGGCATATCTCAGATTTAGTGGGGGTCTATGCGATGTGCCTTTTACTACCATGTAATTTACCTATCCGTACAAAAATTTCTTTTACGAATTTTACTTTTTTGTTTCTCATAATTTTCAAAATTCCAAATGCATCAAGTATTCAATTCATCACTTCTTCAATTTTTTCGTCTATCGTCGTTTCATATTTTTCATTCACTCTAACAATCAACATTTTTTTAATTTTGATATTTTGATTGTGATAATTCCTTGGATTCTCAGCTTGCTCCATAATCTGTGATACAGATGAAGATGAATTAAACCTAACAATAATGACTGATGCGAAACCTTGTTCGCTATTTAGCAAAACAATATTAGGTTTATAAAAAGAAATTTTATTACTACCAGCAGTCTTCAACCTGAGGTTATCATCGTTTAGCTGATTACCTGTGGGTGCTACACTTGCCAACAGAACGATATGAAATTCGTCTTCCAATGAAGGGTATTTCTCTTTCAGTATTTTCTCTAGTATATTGTCGAACCAAAATTTCAATTGTCGCAAGTTGTTAAGAGATGATTTACCAGGATCGCTTAGTACGCGATTGATACCTTCTTTCATCGTATCGAAAAGCTCAAAGTTTTTCGAATAATATAAAAAGAGCATTTGCAGCAATGGCTGTCGAGCAATTGCATTTACAGCGGTGTATTCATTTTCACTAGCAGTATGAGTCAAGTAACCTCGTTCAAAAAGATACGTAAACATTTCAGTAATTGGAAGATTAACACCGACTCTTCTGTAGAATTTATAGAATAGAAACTTCTCTCTGTACGCAGGTTCGTATTGTTTTTTAAAAGTTATAGCTGCTTTGTATTCGATAAGTTCGGTAATTTTTTGTCTGAAATCGTTATTATACATAAATCCGTAAAGGTAAATGTTTTCTGGAGCTTTAACATCATTGTAATGAACAAAATCTGGACTAGTCAAAACAAACCGATGGCTTTGTAAGTAAGTAATTACCCAGCAAGGATTGTACAGAGTTAAAGATGCATTACGAGTTGCATACCCTTGATAGTAATTTTTAAATCTGGTACGATTCTGTTCGGTTATTTTGAATCGATCGAATAAAACTTGGGTGTGCTGTTCAGTAAATCCGTAGAACTCCGAATACCGATGATTTTCTAAGAAACTGTACTCTCGAAATTTAGGAAATTTGTAATAATAAGATGGTAATCCGAGTGAACTATGGCCAGTAATCAAAATACTGTGGATAAAAGGAGAGTTAAACATGTAGAATTCTTTTAGCATACCAGGTACCATGAAACGAAACATTTCTCGTTCCAGGAACATTCGGAATAGATATGCATAGGATGCAGAGCCACTTAGGTCATCAACTATTACGATAACTTTTCTTCCAAAATAAAAATATAACAATTCGGTCATTCGTAATAAACATTTTCGCATCTCTCCTCTAGTAGGTATTCCATAAATTATTCTATGCAGATTAAGTAAAAGTTTCCGTCCACCTATGATTTTTAACTGTTTATTCATGCTCAACTTTTGCATGTGTTCGTAAACATACAAATATTCGCGACAACAGATACTCATCTGTTTTTTTAAATTGGATAAAATTTTGCTCGGATTGGTAGCATTAACGAGAACATTTCCTAAATCCAAATAAAGCACAGGATACTGTGCTAGGTGTGCGTTCATGAAATCTTTATGTTGACCAATATGTAAATTTTTAAATACTTGATATGCTTGACTGTGTTCCGCATCAATCGCCATTTTACTCTCATTCACTTCAAGTTGAGCAAAAAATTTAATCATTTTCAAATTCCAGGTTTTACCAAATTTTTGAGGATACGTGATCAACGTATGATTAACGGCTTCCAAGTTATCAAAAAATTTTTTGATCATTAAAGTTTTGTCAATGAAATAAGGTGACTGTACAAGATCTTTGTAATTATCTGGACTGTAGTCCGATGGTGATGATATTGTGATCAAAATGTACATTGATAACACAACGAAATTTATTTTACACAAACACATTTCTTCACGAAGAAAAAACACTTCAAAAGAATTATTACGGAGTAGCAACACTTTTTGAATTTTCTATGTGATAGAAATAAGAATTAGTCTGCGAAAAATTCAAGCACAAACTAAACTAAAAATAATCAAGATGAAAATTATTTGATCATAGTAATATAATCGTTACGTTATCGTAAACTTCAAATTAATTACGTCAAGATTGTGCATTTTCATAAGTGTTTCATTTACTACAAAAAATTCATCAAGTTTCAATAATTTTTCACAGGTACAATCGTCTGCTGCTCGAGGAAATATCTCAAAGAAACGAAAAATCTTAATGAAATACTTAATTAGGCTTGAAAAAATTATCATTTAGAATGATTTGTATCAAGGTTTATATAATCCTTAAAATCACACTCTTGCTCCTTTCTAAACTATTCTTTATCAGGACTCCAAGAACAGAATAAACCAGCATCAAAAAGTATAAAATACATTACATATTTTCAAAAAAAAATCACTTTTTTCGCCTAAATGAGTAATTTTTGACCAAACGTTTCAAGAAATATCCACGCGAATGTATAAAATTTTCACGATTGCTATTTCAATATATCGTTAAAAATTTCCGAATGTAGTACGGTTCATCGCGCAAAAAGCTTTTAAACTTTGCCATTAAGAGTTAAATAAGCGTTGCGGCGAGAATCGTATAGCCGTATACAGACTTCATTTGGGAGTTTATTTTTCTCGCGAGTATCATGAATTGAGTTTTTGTTTGGGAGTCTGAGATATCTCCGGTAAGTTTTAGGGCTATTCTTCGCCGGGGAAAAGTTTAATTTTAGATGTGCAGAAAAAAGATTCTATCTAGACTTCCATTTTATACTGAAGGGTAGTTTCACCAATAAACCAATTACTACAACAACGTTAGAGGAAAGGTTATCATTTCTTTAATGCTTCTAAATAAGCAGGTCAGGGTTGTTAATTTTTTATGAAAGGTTAACGATTGCCGCATACTGTAGAATATTCCGGTATAAGATAATATCATTTAGATAATGAACGAAGATTTTTACAGATGTAAATTGACGGTGGAATGTATGTTTCGCGGTTGGACCGGCAAGACTAACTTGATAACTTGAAGCATTTTGGAAGTTCGCCGTTTTGATGAACAATAGGATATTAAATTGCAGAATTATATCGAAAGGGTGATAATGTTGATGTATTCTATGAATAAAACGATGAAAACAGAAATAGATTAAAAATATTTTACAACAAGCGAAACGTTACTATCAACCACCATCTTTTCTGAAGAAAGTCCCTGTAGCACTTCTTAAATAAACATGTAAATACGTACATAGCCATCTTCAATTACATTTTACAATGGCGAAAACACTTACCACAATGAGAATTCGAGTTATTTGAAATCTTGATCGCTGTTGTAAATCACTAATCGCATACGCCACTTCACGAATTATAAATCTCCGGAATTCTTGTTATACATCATGAATTTACAATAATTCTGATTCCTTATTTCAATTTATCATTACATGATTCACGAATACACTCATCATAAGAAATATTTCATATTTGAGGAAAAACAACACGGACGACAGTGAACTCATTCTAAACAACTAACAACACGAACACGAAATTACAGAACGACAACGAAAAGACCTGCTGGATCCACATATGATTTTTAGTCAGCACTCTACAACCTTTGCAAACTATATTCACGAAAAACGATAATTAATTTTTTATTCAAATTACAAAGCCACAATCGAAAATCTCAAACGATACTAACTAAATACTTACACCCGAAACTACCGAAACTGAATCAGAAATATTGAATTGAAAGCAGGTTCGTGCTCAACACCGAATGTCGACAACAATATGGCGACCATTGTACACAAACAAACAAAATTCATTCCTGAATTCTGATTCATTTCCGGTTGCATAATAATTCTTCTGTCAAAGTTGATGCCTGAGTGAAGATAAGACTCTTTGATTTGCGTTACCAATTCAATTTTGCCGATCGAAAAATTTTAAATAGTTTTTTAAATAATTTCACTCAAATGCAAACAAAATGAATGAACTAATTTTTATGAAATTGTGAGATAGTTTACATCAAACACGAAGTCATTGACATTTGACAACATTGAAAATGAGTAACTGACACATGACGTAATACCAGAAAGGAAAAACCAAAATTTAAAAAATAAATCTCGCATTTCCTTGGTAACTGTGTAGTACATTCAAGGCTACCAAGGTATACGATCAATTTGGCGCTTATAGGTCATATACAAGCAAAGACCTTTGTCAGTTTAATAACAAACTTGATGAAGTTTGATGCATATAGTTACATGAAACCCAAAACCACAAGCCTTTAGTTTCATTTTGGTATGTTCCAATTTCTAAATATCAACTTCTTTAAAGGGCATTTAAAACGGAAAAGTTCGAACTTTTCAAAAACATGTGGCAGTATGGATTTGAATAAATCAAAGAGAAAAATTAAACGAATACAAACAAATTTAAAAATTAGGCCAAGTAAAGATATATGGAATAGATTTAATTTACAAAACTACTGTACACAAGTAAATGAATTAGACTTAATTATAAAAGGGGTTATAAGTCACCCAATGAGCTTTAGACTGCGATTTGGCATTTTCATGAGATGTAAACAATGATTTAAACACATCAGTAGCTTTTGAATCTTTCGAAATGCTGTAAGATTGCTTCGTCTTCTTATACGCTGGATCGCACATTTCCTCCAATGATCTTTTCCCTAAAATATAAGCATCAGCATTAGTTAATAAAGTTTGACCGAAAATAATTTAAGAAAAAGATAAACTTGAAACGAACCTGATTTAGCGACTGTTGCAGCTGTTATCGGTATCGCTGAAGATCCCTTTTCTCGTTTCATTTCAACGTTTTTCTTATGGGATGACTTTTCAATATCATTTTCTTTTTTTATTTTAACAGGTTCACTGAAAGCTGTACTAGTACTAGGTTTCGGTTCATCATTAGGTTCCACCTTGATTTTAATTTTTTTGTTAGATTTTTGACGTAATTTATTCCTAGACATCATTAATTCTAGATCTTGATCGGCAGCGTTCATGATAACAATATCGTCATCTGTATACGGTTTTTGACATTTAAGACAAGACTTTTCTTGAAACTGTTTAATAGCACGCTCGGATAGCACACATCCACAACTCCAAAAGAAACAAAACTTGAATTTCCCACTCATCTCTAAACCAGAAACCGGGCATATGTAAGGTGCAGCTTGTCGATCAACGCGATTATCACCTTTCTCATCTTCGCTTTTAAATGCTGGATTTTCCGTCAAGTTCAAATCCTTCACATCCTATACAAAAGATAATAAGAAAATAAAACACCAAAACGAGAATGCAACAAATACAAAACAGGAAATGGCTGTACCTTTAATCGCTTAATATGTGAAATAGATTCTGGCTTATTAGTTTTATCAAGAAGTTTCTCGATTACGGTATCCTTATTGTAGAGTCGGCCCAATCCACAGGCTACTATAGGTTTTCGTAGCGGCTCGTGACTGATTGCACAATGCTGCCAACGGAATGATAACTCGGCTACTTTATCTTTCTGGAATACATCAGAAATATTTACGCATAAAATGAAAATAGAAAACTGTAATTAGGAGCGTTCATAGCTCTCTCATACACTTACTTGTTCTGGTTTCTTTTTCAATCTTACGAGCTCATCTCGTTTTGGAATCGTTCCACCATCACAACCCATAGTTTTCTATATCGAAGTACACTTTTAAAAAATGTGAAAACTGACAAATATTTCAATAATATTTGTATAAAATTTGCTTTTTTCTCAAAAATTTCTTTCAAAATTTCTTTCTGATAAAAAAGAAAAACAGATTGTTGCCAAGTCGAATGAAACTTCATTATTTTTTTATACAAAGTGAACTTGTCTCTTAGCGCATGTTCCAAAAAAGAATTTGAGTAAAAATGAACGTGATTCTGATATTACTTGAAAAATATTCAGAAATTTCGTAAATTACCAAATAATGGAATATTTACGATTGTGACGTTGAAAGATTACGGTATCTTAGGTAACGAAAATGAAACCACAGTAAGTAAAGTGAACGAAAATGAAGGAAATAAATGCAAGTTTGAAAAAATGCTCAATCTTTCGATTTCAATTATCGAAGTTACTGGTCGCCATTACTTATCTAATTCGGTAATTCGCTACATTTTTTGTAATTCATCAATTCTTAGAACAGATTAGCAATTGAGTTGTGTTCATTAGATACTGTTAAATCTTATAATTGTAATGACTCGAACAACGAAATAGAATATACTCATTATCTTCTGAAAAGTAAGCTACACACTTATCAACTCTTAAATCAAGTTGTCGAAGAAACATCATTTCGGCATTTTATCCGTTAAAGAATACCCAACTAATTACTCCTTATTGTGTTTCAGCTTATTTTTAGTAATGTCTCGTAGTCGCAATGAGAATCCTGACTGCAAAGTTTATATTGGAGATTTAAGTGAGTGTTTCCGTTTTGGTTTTTAACATCATCGGATTTTCTTTTCTCATGTTTTACATACGCAGGTCTTCATGCTTCAAAACAAGATGTTGAAGACGCATTCTCATATTATGGTCCAATTCGCAACGTGTGGGTAGCGAGGAATCCCCCGGGGTTCGCCTTTGTTGAATTTGAAGATGTTAGAGATGCCGAAGACGCTATCAAAGAAGTTGACGGCAGGTAATGGTAAATATATGTTTGTTGAATTCGAGCATCTGTTACTACGTACGTTAATTCATTATAGAAGAACCGTATGTGGAAGACGTGTTCGCGTAGAACGCGCTGGAAACAAGCGGGGTGGCGGAGGTGGATTTAGACGACCTTTCCGAGGCGGTGGTGGCCGTCGAGGACGTCCTTTCCATCCTGAAGATCGATGTTACGAATGCGGAGATAGAGGACATTACGCAAGAGACTGTCGGATTCATAAACGTGAGGGTCGTCGAAGTCGTGGCAGAGGTGGTCGGTGAGTTGAACATATATTCTTTTCCTTTCTTATTTGTAGCTGAGTAAGTATGTAATTTAGAAAATTCCGAATCACATTGCTTGTTTAGTCGCCTACTCAAATTATTAGAAGGTATCACTGAACAAACAATGCTAAATTCGTGGATCGCAGACAAGTTTTCGTTTGCTTGAAGTTTTACATAATTTGCTCGATTATTCATTTACCTTGGACCTTATCTAGCAACGAAAACTTGTTCAGATTGAAAATAATGCTTATACACTATTATTACTTTTTTCAAGTTAACTTGTAGATAATTTTCCAGGATAAATATATTTAAATGTTTTGATTCGTGAATTCGTTATATGCTGGTTTAATTTGCGAGAACGTGTGTGTTACAACGTGCGCAATCGATTTAAATATGCACGAAACGTCGAAAACTTGACGCAACGTAGAGATCGTTCGATTACGCGCAGCGAAACTACAAAGCGATGATTATTCCTTCTTTACGTGTATGACGCCTGCGTCAGTTTTCTGTTTTTAACTATGGTCATAAAGAGAGTTTCGCTACGTTTCGAATACGCTAATATGCGACGCATCGCAATCGAATAGTTGAATAGTTTTACGAGGAGTATAAATTGTTTATAATTCGACTGCGATCACGTTTTTCGTGTAAGTTGATCTAGATTTTGTTTTTAATAAGGAATTATTTTTATTATTTTTTTTTTTTAGACCTTTACGTTTTTAGCTTTTTTTTTTGGTACAATAAGCCTGTGCATATGGATGCAAAATAACGAAAAGCTATCAATTTCCATGCGTTAAAAAATTCTCAGTAGCTGGGTGAAGGGGAAGTGTTTAGCGAGCTAATCACATATTAACGGTCATCTTTTTCTTCCTACAGGTCTTACAGCAGATCAAGATCACGTTCTGGATCACGCGATCGCCGTTCAAGATCTCGTGATCATCGTTCCAAATCTCGTGATCGTCGTTCAAAGTCTCGTGATCGTCGTTCAAAATCCCGTGATCGTCGTTCAAAATCCCGTGATCGTCGTTCAAGATCTCGAGATCGTCGCAGTAGATCACGCGATCGTAGGTCAAGATCTCGTTCAAGTTCCCGCTCTCGGTCACCGTCTCGTACTAGAAATAATAAGAATAGTAGATCTCGTTCTAATTCGCCGCCGCGTAATAACGACCGTAAAGTCAAATCTATGTCTAGATCACGAGAACGATCAGTTTCCAAATCCAAATCTAAGTCTAAGTCTAAGTCTCCACCTCCAAGGTACGGTATAATTCATCTTGAAGATAACTTTTCACTTAATAGTTGAATGATGGATTATTCCGTTTGTTTTTCAGGAAAACCAATTCTGAGTCTCCTGAAAGGAACGGCGATGCTTAATTTTTGCTACCCTTTTTTTTGCTGTGCTACTTCTCAGCTTCGCAATATTATAATTATAAGTTGACACATTCTTTTAGCCGTGATACAGGAAGTTGTTAATTTTAATATTACACGAACGAACAGTTGGTCTATAAAATTTTTTTATGTTCAATATCAAATGAAAACATTTTTTTCCTTTTTATTTTGTATTATCGTTTTGTGTTTTAATATAATTCAAATGAAACAGTAAATATTTTGTGGCACATTTAGTTATTACTCCGCGAGTAGAACCAGCTGCAATAAAGGGATTACATGAATTGATGAAAGGTCTGCCAAAATGGCCTGAAAAAGAAACCAGTTTTCCAGAATCAATTCAAAAATACACGCGTCTTATTGAGGTGAAATCTAATTCAACATTACTTACCTCAACGTTTGGAAGGGTATCAACTTGTAATATATTTTCTTTTCGAAAACTCAAAATAGCCACTGCTAATAAAGGAATTACTTCTAGAGAATCATATCCTAAAATTACATCCCAAAGGTAGAGTAATTGTTCAGGTGGTAAATGTCCGCTAAAGCATCTCATCAACCATTTAAATACTACTTTAATACTGTAAAAACAATTTGTAGTAAATTAACATTGATCAGGTCTGTTTTTGAGAAAAAGAAAATTCTGTGTTAAATCAACACTCACGGTTGGATATTGATGGATGCGAAATGAGCACATAAAGTAGGCTCATGGAATTCGAGTAGATGTTGAAACAAGCAACATAGAGATAACATGCTCTGCGGATGTGAATTCACCTCGTGTAATCTGAACCAAAATCTCATATAAAATGATCTTACAGAAAAATAAAGTTGCACTGGATCGTTGTAAATGTAACACAGAGGAGCAGCTGAACAACATGAAATTACCGTTAGAATTCGTGCATGAACTGGAAGCTTGAGAGAAAATTTAAATGATGTATGAGGCATGTAAAATGACTTACCATACATTGAGAATCCGTGAAAAGGAATTATACCATTTGGAGGGTAAATAACTGCATTACTTATGGTATTGGATTTACCTTTGAGAATGCCAATTATTGGATTGGAACCGTTGCATCGAAATAAATTTGATACGAATGTGTCCCTCGAAAAACATAACATTACCTGAGGAAACGTTCAGGTTGATGATAATATTACGATGCTTACATATTTAATCATCTAGGTATAACTTAATTGAAAATACTCACTTGATAAAGTAAATCTTCAAAAACAAAGTATTGATCATCGTTACAAACTGTCAATTGAATATCCTGTATTGGTAATTTATAAGTGAAATATGTAGTTTCAAAATCGATAAGCAATGTATAAATATCTAGTTTCAATTTTTAAGCTACTAACCTTAAAAATAAGTTTATCAACCATCATTTCGTATTGACCAACAAGTTGTTTTAGATTTTTAAAACATTCTTTATGCTATAGAGCACAAAATTAATTTTAATCATAAACTGATCAAGATGTAAGTTATTGAAAAGGAAGTATTGAAGTTAGCATTAGTCTTTACATACATAATCTAGTTAGTAGAGCTACAATTACTTACCCATGGAAGTACTTCAGACCCCAACACTTTAGCCCATAATTTACCTCGTAGACTATGAGGAGACAAATGCTTCAAGTATTCTTGAACTGCAGTGGAATGATTGTATTCTAGAACTGATAAGATATTCTTAAGCTTAACTTCGATCTATCATCTATTGCTCAAAGCTCAAGTAGATAGGAAATCTTTAAAATTCAGCTCATGGACCGTGCCTTGTGTGGATGTACGGGTGTATTTATGTTTACTTACCTGCGTTACCTAACGGAATTCGTTCGTTTTCCAATGCTTGAAATAATTGAGATGATGTTGCACAAGATCCCAACAGGGGTTTATCTCCCATTAGATCAGTATACATTTCTTTCTGAAAACAAATAAATAAAAATCTCTTTATATGTGATATGGATAAATATTCAACTGAGAAGTTTTTTCAGTTTATGTAAATACTAACCAATTCATCAAACGATTTCACTTTAAACGAAATTCGAGAAAAATCCCATTCACAACTGTTCCTATGGATAAGAAAAAAATTACATCAAGTAAAACGATTCAACTTACTTGTAGGCCTAATTTAGTAGGTATTTTTTTTTGAAAAAATTATCAAGATGAAAATGTATTTACGTGGATGATTCTTGATTAGGATTTTGTATACTCAGAAGTACTTCTAGAAAATCTTTCGGAGCATAAACAGGTCTGTATTGGCTCAAATCTGTTAAATATAGCCCAACATTTTAATAAACAATAGGCCTAATCAAAAGTAGATTTTTAAGACATTGTCATTTGAATTAAAAATATGAAACCTATATTGTAGGTGCTGAGCATATTCCATTTCTCCGTTATTTCGTCTCGATCAGAAGCCAATCGAAAAACCGATAAAGAAACATTCAACTCCGTGCACATGGAATTCAACGACTTATATATTCTTTTTTCCCATTGCATCTTTAAAAGGAAAAAATAAAAAATTAACATGAAAGTAATACCACGAATATATTTTTAACAATGCAGGTGCAATGTAACGAAATATCTATTATCTACTTGGGATTTTCGTAAATAATCCATGGGCTCTTTCTCGATCCAACAATTAACTCCATTTTCATGAAAATTACGTTCTTTAATCCAATGATAAATATCATTTCTCAATTCGTTCTCTAGACCTACATCTTTAATCGTTGATATTAAAGTAGATTGGAAATTTTCTGAATTTACATTTTCTAAAGTAGTGATTTTCTGTATTAAATAAATAGGGAAATAATTTCTAATAAAAGTTTATAACATTAACAAATGTACTTTATAGTATTGGCAGGTACCTGAAGATTTTTGAAAAATGTTTCATAAAAAGGAGTAGATCCGATTTCATCGCAGTACCTTTTGGTTGATAAATCGACATCATTGATTTCACTCATAATTTATGAAAGTAAAAAAAAAACATGGTTTGTGAATATCGAAGGAGAAATAACATCACAGTGTCCATGGTAACTGAGTAAACATTGAGTATTTTGAAATTGAAGTGGTTTACATCGAAGCTAACATTTTTTCATTTATCTAACGTGTGATAGTTTTTCTTTTTTTTTTAGCCTGCTTTTCTGTATCATATTGTCAATGAAAACCAGGCTATTACCATCTATCGAACTACGGCGGATGAGAGGGTAATATCAACAAAATCCGTTTTGGGAGTCTAGAAGATCATTGCGACCATTTTTGGCCATGTCAAATATACATAAATATTTTTTTATTTTATTCCAATTCGATCAATTGGCTCGGTTTGACGATGAATTAGATATATATGAGTGTATACGACCTCGAGTCAAAATTCAGTTATGCCCAAATTTGGAGTAGAGCCTGCTGAGGGGCCAAAAACGCAAAAATTGTTCCTTTTTAAATCAATCGATAGAGAATCCATAGTTATACAGCATATCCAAAAATCAATCTTCTAGGTCAATTACGAAGGCAGATATGAGGGTTTGACCTTGAAAAAGAGCTGTTCCCCTCCTATCCCCCACCAAATTGACCTAGGAAATTTAAATTTGGTACATATGTTTAGTAGGGACTCTATATATGCTTTTTGGCGGTTTCGACATTTCAGCCTCATTGCACTCACTCATAGCCCCTAAAATGTGTTTTTTTGGTTAGTTTCATTTCCTCTGCTCGATACTGAGCAAAATCGCTCCGATTCGGTCAATTGGCTCGGTTTAGTGACGGATTCGATATATATGAGTAGGGATAACCTTCGGTTAAAATTCAGATATGAACAAATTTGGGGGAGGGGGTGCTGAGAGTTCGAAAACACAAAAATTGTTTTTATTTAAGGCAGTCGATAGAAAAATCAAATATACATAACATATTCAAAAATCAACCTTCTAAGTCAATTAGGAGAGGAGACATAAGGGGTTTCCCCCTTTTTGACCTTGAAAAAGCGCTGTTTCTCCCCTATCTCCCCACCGAATTGAGCTAGAAAGTTGAACTTCGGTATGTGGACTTGATATAAGCCATAAATGGGCTTTTTGAGATTTCCACTTTTCAGCTCTATTACACTCCCCACAACCCCAAAAATGTGTTTTTTGGTCTTTTTTTCTTGTTTTTTGAATTTGATTCTCGCATAACTACCCTTTTGAATTGAGTTTTAAGTTAGAAAGTTGAAATTTGGTATGTAGGGTTACCAGAGGTGTCTCTTGAGGATTTCGACTTTTTAGTTCCAATTGAACCCTTTCTACCCTCAATATTGATTTTTTCCCGTTCTCATGATTTTAATATCTAACAAAAATTAAGCTGAAAACCTAGCTACTAAGTAGTGAGTACTAACTGCCTAACTACCTTGGTTTTTTTAAAAGGGTTCTCTGCATCAACGAAAAATTAGTTGTTTATGTCATATATTAAAGGAACGTGGATGAAAACCACAATTTGAAAGCTATCCAGCAAAATATTCATGGATTACTGAGCTCATAAAAATATTAATCTGTCATAATGTTTCTAATTTTAATTCATTTCATATGAATTCATATAAGTCTAAAGCTCAATATAAATAAAATTTAACAAAATTTATTTTAAAATAATCACACGTCCTTGAATAATAATATTATGGATACATCGTTATATCTATGAAATTTTTCACCTAGAAAATTCTATACAAAGGACTATGTGTCGTACAAAAGTACATAGCTACGCATTTTTTTCACTTGATGCTAATTTCGTCAACACTATTTACTTTAATTTAGAATAAGATTATTAACACGTGATCCTAGTATTCTCACTCATAAACTAAATTACGAAGTCAAATATTACTTATTTCATGATTATATTTATTATTTTTTTTAAATTTACACACCTAATTTATAATCGAATTACGGGTATAGAAAATGAAGTGAATAATTTTCCATCTTTAGATTTGTTAAATGCAGCTGAAATTGAACGATATGATAGATACGATACAATAGATACAATGCGTATTGCTTAATGGCTTAGGCACTTGAAATACACTTCTCGTACTTCACTGCAAAAGTTATAAAATTTCACGATAAACTCTTAAATTCACTTACCTTCAGGACTTGGAGATTGAATAACACCAGTACCCGTATCTGATCTTTTTGCTGTAAGTCGTTCAGTTATAGGTTTTCGCGATTCTATATTTCGAGCATTATTGTTTTTACCGAGATTTCTAAGCATACGATTCAAAAATTTCAACGGATCAAAATTCAAAGAAGGGGGAAAATAGTTCGTGCATGTATTATTCAAATCTTTTTCGAACTTTGGTTCCTTAAAAATAGATGATAACTTCGTCACATTCTCGGAATGAACTGCAGCTGTCGTTGAAAACAAGGAAATCTGAAAACACCATAAAGAAGAGGTAAGTAATACTTAAATAAGTACAAATAACAAGTACCTGGAAGTATTTATTTTCACAAATCTTCTCGTTGAAAATTTTTTTCAGCTTACTTTGTACGAAATAATTAGTAATATTGAAATTGAACTGACGATAATCGAACGGTACATGTTTGTGGCGATATAATTTCTCAATATAATGTGTAACAATTGCTCTCGATGATAGCAATAAACGTGTTTTTCGTTCGAGTGAATTTCAGCTATTAGGTAGATGAATCGAAAAGTACCACTTACAGCAAAAATTCAAAACTAAGGTAATTTTACAAAAATAGAATTTTATGCTTCTATCGACGGGTGTTGCTATTGAAATATAGCAACTTGGTTATCGTTAAAAATGTAAGTATGATAAATTAATATGTCTCAAAAAAAACTTAAAATTTGCGATGAATACCATCATAATGTATACCATTGAATTCTGTTTTGAATGTATTAAATGTAATTGAAGTATAAAACTTCCGTCGTTGAATTTTTTGTGAAGTCGAAAAATGTCGAAGTATACTTAACATTTGGATTCATTTGAGGAAAAAATATATTTACACGAAATGCTACATAATCTAAATGGATGCTTTAAAGTTTATAATAATCTCCTATTTTATGTGCATTATTTAAAAAAAAAAAAATTAAAAAATAGTCAAAAATTGGCATTTCTAAACTCTATAATAACAAAATGAGAAAATGAAGAATCATTCCAAAATTATGGCTGAACTAAAAATATACAAGCAACTAAGTACCTACCTATACATTTTTAGTGGTTACTTTTTAATTGAAATACCGGAGTTGAAATATTAAAATATTTTTTAATTTTATGTAGATTATGTACCTATCAATTTTCAAAAACTGAAGTTAATTTCCATGATTTTTTCCAGAGGCCGCCGATGTACTGGAAAATTTCATAAAATCGATCCTCAAAATCATAATTAGACCAGTACCATGTTTTTAACTTGCCAAGTTGAATGTTTTTTTTTATGCACGAAGTATTAGTTTTTCAGCCATAGGTTCTTAATATGGATATCTATCAGAGCTTTTAAATTTTTTTAGAACTTTGAAAATTCAACAAAAATTGAGAAATGAACAACGACAGTTCAACTATGACTACAAAGATTTTTTGATATTCTTTTTCAGTCTAACATGGCTTCGTTTAAATGGGGAGCAGTTAACGCAAGCAAGTACTATGTCGGCAGTTTGACGATTTCACTTTGGAATAAATATTCATATTTTTCATTTTGAGGGAAGTAAAAAATATTATAGGTAACTCTAGATTTTTAATATTCACCTCTACCTTCTTTTTTGCGTAGGGATAAATTATTTGTACTTGCGAAAATTTTTTTACGACTACGTAATGAAAATATTCTAAATACATACACACTTTTTTAGTAAATTTATTACATTGGAAATATGAATGTTGAATACGAATAAACGAGCCAAAAAGAGAAAAGTACCAAGTGTAAGCCAGCTACCTACGTCATTATATATATCAATCATCTGTAAAACGTATTCAGGGTATCTGGTGTTGTAGGTAAATAAGCAGTTTAGAAATAATTTTTTTTTGAACGAATCTCGCTGCATGCTCTTATTCCATCGAATGGTAAAATATAATCCTTTGAATTGTATTTATAAACAGTACAAAAAGGAAAAAAAACTTAGCAAACATTGAAAGCATTAAATTTCCTAAGCCTCGAAGCACTTCCAATTGTAAAATGATTTGTAAAAATTATTTTATTAGTTAATAGAATGCGACATTTCAATTTAATCTATTTTCACAAACTCTTCAATAACTTCGTCAGAATTTCAGCGATAGTAGCGTATGACAAAATCTGCTCATGCCCATCTTCGTCTAAATTCACTTCATTTCAAATCCATCTGGATCACTAGAAGATTAATCTCAAGTATTTACCTATCCTTCTTCGGTACGTTTCAAGTCCTGGAATTATAATTAAAAATTTTTGTAAGTCAAGTAAAATTACCTATTTGAATCGCTATGTAAAGGTTTCGAGACTCCTAGGATATGATTTTATACACATTTGTATGTTTATTTAAGCCCAAAGTTTTAAAATACATTCAATCGCTTATCTCATTTTTCTATACCTGATTTTGATTGAAAAAATTAGATCGTCTATGGGTTGGCTTTTTTAAGAGTAGTTGTAGTCTATCATGTGTAATTTTTGAGTAAATTGTATAATTTGGAAAACAAATTCTAAAAATTCGTAATTTTTTGAAGGGATTTTGAATAAAAAATATTCAATGAAGTGGCATTTTGAAAAAAATTTCTACAACCCTTTTGAGAGTACAAAATCAGCAGATAATTTGAAAATTTATTTTATTCACGCCTTTTTCCGGACCTTTTCGCTCATAGAATTATATTTGTTAATATGTTACCTTCAAACTGAAGATGAGATATTATCCATTAAACCAGAGTTAGTCATTTGCTTTGACATGTTTTTAGTTTTCTCTGTTGTAAATTTCCGTTTATTGGTTTTACCAAATCCTGAAAACAAAAAAAAATCATCAATTAGATTTTTTCTCCAGTCATTAGAAAATTTATAGGCCTGTATCATTTACCAGAGATTGACCCATCAGGTCGTTCAGTCAGGTGATTTATAGCATCAGGTTTCTGCGCCACAGCGTTGGAAACTTTATTTTTGGAAAGTTTTCGTGCGGTTAGCTTGACACTTCGGCTAGGATGTTTATAAAAGATATTCAGAAAGCCGCCCAGGAATGATAGTGGCTCTGAAGAGTTAGAAGTGTCAATGCGGTTGATGAGTGAAAAATTTGGTAGCAATTGTTCTTTTGAATTTTGTTGAACAAAATCAAGTTCTGGCTCTGATATTCTCGAAGAATTAATAGCAGCAGTCAAGCAAAGTGGATAAACCTGTAATTGAAAGATAATATTGTATCATGTATCGTACTAAGGAGAAATTCAAAATTATACCAAGCCACGTATGAATAACTACGATGGTAGGTACAACTAGGTATGAAAAACTTGAATAGGTATTTCGAATTTACCTCGAATAAAATAATGAATATTAAAATTGAACCCATGCTAAACGAACGACACATGTTCATTGAAATGAAAATCATCAAATATGCGATAATTTTCCACAACTCCCTGTATAAATATGACTTTTTATTCTTAAATTTTAATTTGAAACGTTCACATGCATTTTACATTATATTACTCAAAGTGTCTCGTTCGCCGCTTACGATTGTAAATTTGAAAAATGTGACGTACAATTTTGACAAAAATAGAATTTTTATAATTTTTCCCATGAATTTCGGCGTTAGTATAAATGATGAAAGTGCTAGGTACTACTATTTGAAGCGAAATAATGTCATACAGTGGAAAAAAATGGATTTTAATTTCGATATGAATTAAAATTTTTAAAATGTTTTTCGAGCTTTAACTTAGCAGTAGGCAGTAATTTTGGTATTAATGATGATATTTTTTTCAATGACTTCAACTGTAAAATTCAACTTTTGAAGTGTAACAGTAAATATTAAATTATTTATTCATCTACTGCCTTTATTATAGCTTTGTATCTATATTTTTTCGCCCATGTATTCATATTTATCTATACCCGAACACTAAAAAAAACTTGAGGTTCATATAATCAACAAGTATTTCCGTTTTTAGTCTGATTTTTTATGTCAGGCCTATGCTGTGAAATAAACCCAGACAACTTACAACAGATTTTCGACCTATGGCGTATGTGAGTAAGTATAAAGAAAATCCATTTTAGGGTCCTAGAATGATTAAGAGCGTTTTTGGGCATTTCATATACTTATTCTTTTTATTTTTAATATACATTTTTTTTTTTTTGTAAAGAAAAATCGCTCATTTATTTAGCTTAATATTGGCTAAAATTGGTCAAATTTAGCAAATGAACTTAGATTGGCGGCGAATTGTATAATAGTATACACACGTCCTTGGGCTCAAATGCAATCACGATCAAATTAGGAGAAAGGGAGGTGTGTGCTGAGGGACCAAAATTGTTCATTTTAAAACCAATTGATACAGAATCAAAATTCGTACAATAAATTCAAAAATCAACTTCCCAAGATCATTTTCAAAAGAGATATAGTTTTTTCCTTCTTTGACTGTGAAAAAAGCTGATTCTTTACATAGCCCACTTCACCATTTTCATCATTCAGCAAAAGCGATAAAATTTAACATGTATCCTTGAATGGAGGTTCAACTCACTGCGGGATTTTTTACCAGATTGTGCTGGGGAGTTGAAATTTGGCATGTGGCCTCGGTAGCAGTTTTGAATTTATGACTTTTGGCGATGAAGGATACACGGTTAAAGATAGTAGCTTTAGATCCATGGACCATCTGCGTGTGTGAGAGGGAGGAGGTTTAACCATACATTTTACAACATGTGTTTAATATTACTTGGAACTCGCTGCTCATTTTTAATATTCAAATTTGCAATACTGACAATATGGTTTCGTGTGGTAAGTAGGTAAGTATTATCAAAACCAAAATACTTTGAAGTATTATGTCAAGTGTGAACAACGTTGAAGTAAGTTCCTTCCGATCCGCCAGAAGGATTGTTCTAAGGGAGGAGTGTTCATGGGTGGAATGGCAATAGGACAAACCGGACAAATTCCCGATGCGTCACCATCATTTGGCGCCTCTCAGCGCAGCAAATATTCCAAAATATTTCAAATCCGTTCTGCTGCATAAAATGAAAGTAAAATTGAATCGTTGGCGCACATTTTTACTAGTACTGTCGGCGCTAGCGCCATCTATTGAACTAAAAAATTTCCAAAATAAGTCATATTTGTAAAAAATTCTCGCGCCTCACGTAAATTACCGCAGTCGTTATTTTATTCATAATTTTTTTATACGACCCGTGCGTACGAAGAAGTTTTGGGGAATAAAACCCACCGCACGATCAAAAAAAAAATAGAATTTTTGTAGAAAATAAGACTGTCCGAAAAATTGTGTAAATGACTCAAATATCTCCAAAAATGCAGTTTTTGATGGTTAAAAACATTATATTTTCCAAAATCTTCACCCTCGCTCCGCTCAGGCATATGTATTTTTCAAAACCACGTTGAATTCAATAGTTTTTAGGTATTGTAAATTTAAATCGAGGTCTAAGTTAGTCTATTAAAATAGCGACACAACAACCTCCTTCTTTGGAATAATTCTGCACACGGGCCTTGCTTTCCTAGAATAGAATCAAAATTCGAACATATGACGAGAGGCAATTCAAAGTTACGAAAAGTCTTCAATTTTTTTCTATTGGAAATCAAATTGTGCTATAACGTGTTTATAAAAACAACTGCGTTTTTGTATTAAAATTGGACCAGGAAAATGATAGGTGATTTGTTTCAAGTAAAAATTTATTTTTACGCACAGAAAAATTAAATAAATTCAGCATTTATAGTTAAGAAATACTTCAAGATGTTCATTTTTCAATCTGTTAGTCTCAAAATTTTTCAAAACTTTTACGCTTGCTTTATTCAGGTTATGTGTATTTTGATTCTAGAAAAATTTTAGTAATCACCCTCCTCCTTCCCCATTCTCTCACACACTAAAAATTATTCGCCTATGACGCTAGTAAGGATCAAGTTTGCCCGGTAAAATTTTAAAAGCCAGTTTGCCCGTGAAGGGGTTTTGACTTTTTTTATTATGCCACACAATTTAATAAATTACCTCAGAGCTGGTTTTGAATTTTCGAAACTCAAAAAAACAAAAACCAATCTAATTTTTTGGTTAAAAATACATGATTGTGCCTGAAAGTAGTTTGAGCGAAAATTTTGAACTGAATGATATTTTTAATCACAATGAAGGTTGTTTTTTTTATGGATATTTGAGTAATTTACACAATTTTTTGGACTTGAGTCAAATTTTATAAAAAAATTAATTTTTTCAAAACTAAGCGCCTACTCGTGGCCCACTGCTGAACTCAGGGTTGTAAAAATCCGGCCAACGACGCGGTAAGTTACCTGTAGATAGCATAGAAAACAATGGGAAACTACTACACGAAAGCTCAATAAGACCTCCCTAGAAACCATCCTGATACAATAGGCTCATATGTTGGTCTTACCCACTTGGGTACATCAAAGGATTGCAGCACAGTTGTTTTCAGGCGACTTGAAACCTATTTCATTGATTTAATCGATTATTAGATCCTTTAAATCTTATTATTATGTCAAAGGCAAACTTTTTCATTTTTTTTCCTAATAGGATAAATATATATTGAATAGCTAAACAAATTGTTCTGTACTGCAATGTACTATTGGACATGGACATTTCTTAATTTTTAGGCACAGAATTATGCATGTATTTTACCATCTAGAATCAGAAAAAACATAGCAGTACCTATTAGAAAATTTATTTTTATTTTCGTTGTCAAAATTCAATACAACTTCACTCTCAACAGCAATTAATTTTTTTTCTAGAGAAAAATTTCAATAAAGTTTTTCATCAGCACAATGATGGAATTAAAGTAGCGTAGTCCGGTTAGTCTAGAAGTCTGGATATCTGATGAGCTCGAAAAGCTTGAAAACTTCTTGAAAATTGTTATTTTCAAAATTCTGCACATTCCCTGTACTTCTGAAAGTTTGAATCCAGAAAAATAATGATCTTAACATTTTACCTAGAATATATTAAAAGATTCAGTCGAAACACCAGACCAGGTAATGTCGAATGGAAATTTAAGAATTAAATGTAGGGGATATAAACATAAGTTAGTACCTATTTTTCCACAATTATTTCTGAATATGGGTGTTATTCTTTCACACTTCATGTCTAGGACCTCTGAATAAAAATTTAGGTGTATCTTTCTTCTTAGCGACGTTTTTATTCTTAACATACAATACTTTTGGAGAACGTCGTTGTCGTCTACTTGGCTGCTCGTAAAACATTTTCAAGAAATTATAAAAAAAAGATGATAACTCCGGTTTCAGGGCGAAAAAATAATTTTTTGGTGTATCTAAAGCCTCGATTTTCTTCGATTGAATCCTGCTTGTAGAGAATTTTAGTAATTCTTGTTCTTGTGGGTATTTTACGTTTAAGGTTATTGGTTGTGATTCTGAAAGAGTGACTGTAGATTTTGACATATCATTGCTGTTGATAGGACTCGCTGAGTAGGCTGGGAATACCTGTAATTTGATTCAAAATGATAAAAATGTGCTAGCACGATTCTTACTTAATTGGATGAATATTATAATTTTTAAAACTTACCCAAAGTAAATTAACGACGATTAAAGCTGAACCAGTCTGAATGATACGATGTACATTCATTTTAATGAGTAGGATTGAAAGTTATTATGCCTTTTCAACCAACGATAAACATTTAATCAGCTCTTTAATCCAAATTCTTTCTGGTCTCATATATCAATGATTATGAGTTAACTGTCATTCAGAGGTGCTTAATTCACCGCGCGCTTTATTGAAAGGAAATCGAAAAATGTGATGATGACGGTTTGAATTTTGATGCATGGTATGCTCGCTTGTTGCCATGTAGATATGCATGGTAACTATATACCTATACCTAACTATTAAATTACACAGGTACTTATCATTGCAAAATAAAAAACACACAAATGTAAACAAACATACGCTTGAATTTTCTTTAAATGTATTCCGATTTCGAAATTTATAATCCGAATTATCGGTTTTGATGTTCGGAAATCATCTTTAATAAATTTGTTTATTTTATGAATTCAAAATTTTATCATAAAACAGTAGATATCAAAAGATTTAGTACCTCGAAGAAACTGATGAAAAAATATGTACATTCCAATTTTATCATTTGCTGAATAAGTTACGAAATTCTAATTCATAGCAAATCCAATTACCTTAGAATTCAATTAAAGTACTCTTAGGCAATAGTAAATCTAGCCTATAGACATTGAAACACAAAGCTGGGAATTGGCGTGTTCACAATTCTGATTGGTCAAGATCTCAGACGCAGATTCTTTGGAATTTCTATGTTCTATCTAGAGAAAGAATCACTTCTGAGTGGCCAATGACCATCAAGCTGCCGTTGAGCCGGAATTAGTGAACACCACTTCTACAAGGAAAAACAAGAGGAATTCTAAACCTTTGAGTATTAATGAAACATGGAGTAATCCAAATGTAGTTTCCAGCCCCGCAACCATAGATTGCGCCCAATAGCAACCATTTTCTGAAACTTATCGCTTATCAATCACAAAAAATGAAGTATATTTTTTAAAACTCACCAAAGAGATTAAAAACATGGTAAAACACAATAAATTTTCGATTTTCTATCATTATAACTGCGTTTTTTTTAGTCTTATGGAACTAAAAATGATAGGTGATAACCCGTGATAACCACTTTTACTGGGTACTTTTGTGGCAATTTTATTGGTTCAGCGCACTCTATACCGGCACCGTCATGTAATGGTAAAAGTTCGATTTTTATCCCTCCATATTATGTTATTTATACTTAAAGTTCTAAACCATAATCCCTTCACTCCTGGGGCAGGAAATTCCCATCTTCGTATTTCAGTCTACATAATCTAGCCTTTAGGTGTCTACTTGACTAAAATATGTTGGCAGTTTAATTTTACTTTCTAGGTATATCAATCCATTTCGCTAGTGTGTGCCTGGCCTGCCATTTTTGAATTCTTTTGTTAAGAATTGAAACTTGATAGTGTGTAATAGTTATGAAATTGAGTCAAATGATTGAAGCAAAAATTTTAGTCCAGTTTCTTATAGAAATCTTCATCTAGTGATACAAGCAGTTGATTTGACTTTTCTTTGCTCAAGTAGATATCTACTATTTTTTTTTATTAACAAAAAAGTCAAGAAAAAAATTTTTAGAAGAATGTTTTTATGAAATGGAGAAACAATTGAAGGTTTATATCCATGAAAGATTGAAAGTTGAATGTTTACTCATGCTATGTTCTAAATGAAAAAGATGATGGAAAAAAAATTTGTCGATCAGAGCCGTCGTTGAAAGGTGCCATAAGTATTCTTTGTCAGAACATCGACAATCACATTGTGATACCCATTTGGGTAAGGCTAACAACACACCAGTGTTGCATAACATCTCATCACCTTATCACTATGATTGTTATAGGGAAGTTGGCTTACTCAGAGCATTTGTGAATTAGTTTCCAATTGCTGTTCACGCTATCTACATAGCAACGCTTTCATTGCTAGCCGGATCCTAACAATCCTGAGTTGAAAAGAGTGCTGCCTATATATATTCAATCATAGTTTTTCAATACCGATGATAGATAGCGAGAATATTTATTCATTTCTGTTGATGACTAGGCAATATTTGGCACATATCATGCAAAGTTGGTAAATACACAAGTATCGAAATTTTATGCTTGCTTCTTTAGTAGAGTTCGAACCATCCACTTTCTATTCCAGAAGCTGAGAGCCTGCCGGCTACACCTATGCCGAGCTCTTTTTTCAATTAGTGTACCTCCTTGATCAAGCAGACCTGAAATGAAGAATTAAGCTGAAAAATCAGTCCTAATGGTATTTTTTGGTTGAAAATAGTGTTATTATTGAAACTTACTTTGAAAAAAAAATTGAAAAAACCTTATTAAAATTTTTTGAAATTTATTTTGGCCATGGATTGGAATTTTTACTGCATTCAATTAACCCCGTTTTACAACCATAACGTCCATAGGTAGTTATTTTTTACAGTTCCATAGAACAATCCATCCTTACTTATATCCAATAAAAATGTAGCATTTCTAATGAAGAAGTTTTTGAAATGCTCAAAATTAATTTCTCTAAATAAGAAGAATACAAGTATTAATATTTTTTTTCTTTTTTTTTGTGCACGATTTATCCGTTTTACAATTTTTGTGTTCCATATTTCGTATACCTGAGTACAAAATAAATAGGCTTATCAAAGACATTGGAGTTAAACCGTGATTTGGTAATAAATGATTACCTAGATATATGTATGTACATTATGCTTATTCTAGAATATTATTTTTATTGAAGTTCGTTTGTTCATTATTTGACAATAGGCTCACTATTAAAATTTTCTGTTGTCTGGGAATTAGACCAAGCATTCTTTTCATACTTTTCTTTCTGAGGAAACAATAAAGGTACTTCTGGAGTTTTGAATAGGAAGTTAGTCACAAGGTTGCCAAAAGGACGTTTTTTATCAGCTGAAGAATTTCTCATCACGTACTCTGAACTTCTACTACGATGTTGTATGTAGAAAGTTTTCAAAAAGCCGATAAGTAAGCCTGCTGGTTTCAAATTAAGCATGGAATAATTTTTCTGCTCATCTTTCAGCTTCGATGAATCGCTGATCATTGTTGAAATAAAATTATTTCTAGGTAAGAAATTGGATAAATTCCACGATGATTCTTGTTCTTGATTTTCTTTCGGATAATTAGCTTCAGGTTTTTCTATTTGATCTGCCGAACAGAACCGAAAAATCTGTAGAGGTTAAGAAAATTATCATCAATAGATGTAGATATCAGTATTAAGTATTTTTGGAGATGCTCGAAAATTTATGTAATGTACTTATATCACATGAAATTCAACTTACCCCAACCAAAATGATGATAGTCACCGTTGAAAGCATTGTATCATACCAGTACATGTTTAATGCCTAAAGCGACGCAAATTATTGCGTTTGTATTGATTCCACCAGAGATATATGAACAATAACTGTTGTACGAGTGTACATTTGTTTTTTTAATTTAATGAAAGCATAGAATTTTTATTTGCCGTTTATTAATCAAATTGATTTAGTTACAACTTGTGATGCATTCCGCTATTTATCAAGTAGAAGAAAACTAGAACCTTTCATTTTCGAAAAATTTTTAACTACGTAGATAGATGACTGTGATGAATAGACCCAAGTCTGTAACATAATGCAGGTACTTAATTAATTGAAATTCACCTACATTTGTTTTCCACCATTGTAAGTGAGTAATGTTATGAAGTTCTAATGAATCATATTTTTTTTAAATAATCTTTTCTACATTTCTGAAAATTTCAACGATTGAAATTGATTTTTTGATCACATGTATGCTCGGTTTTATAGCTTTTTTCCCCATCATCTTAGTGAATAACTTTACTTCCAATTTGGAACTATTCAATTTACCAGAAAATTGTACGTAGATTCCATTACTGGTTCCAAACATGATCATAGGTGGATTCAAAATCTAGAAGTACCCCAAGTGAGTAAGCATTAAAAATCCCTAGAAAAATAATAAGCAAACCAATCCTTCAATATGAACATTCGAAATTTCTCAATTTGTGAAAATTTTTTTACTTGTAGTTCAAAAACTATAAAATTTTTCTTCACTGAAATAAGATTTCAGAATAAATAGCAGAAACTTTCAACAGGTTCATCAAGGACTCCTCTTAAATCTACGTGAAAACTTTCAACTCCCATTTAAAGAAGAAAGATATGCGTAAAAATTACTTTTTTCAAGCTTGAAAAAGGAAGATATGTACTTACATATCTCCTCTCCTAATTATGTAGAAGGTTGATGTTTGGATGAATGAAACAAGTTTTCATTCTATACCAATTGGCTCTAAAACAAACAATTTACGCCCCTCAACATCCCCTTCCTCAAATTTGGACTTGGACTAAATTTTGACCCAAGGTCCTCTGAACTCGTATGCGTATACTTATCTAATCTGTTGCTAATCTAAGCAGCCGGTGAATAATTTCAGTCTTGGAGAGGGAAGAGGAGATGATAGTGAATATGGGTTTTTCAATAGCGTGGATTGATCTTTGCAATTTTTGGAAGATTGATGACGGTAAATTCTCAATAATTGCTCGCCAAACAAACGTCGTAAAAATGTTAGGCCCTGAAGTTAAAATTTACGTTTTCTAGTGAGAGCTCAAACTAATAGAAACATCAAAAATTGCAAAAAAAAATCAAGATCTTAAAAACGAATTTGATATTTGGTGTTATTCTTATTCAAAATAATCAATGATAATGAATTTTTATATCTACCACCTTTTTGAAGGGATGGACGAGAAAGTCTGAAAAACGTCACTTTTTGCAATTTTTTAAATAGATATTCCACAATATTTCAAAAAAAAATTTTATTTTAAATAAATTTCAAGTCGAATGGGTCTAATGCAAATCATTTTTCAATGATTTTTAATAATTTTCATTTTATGAGAAATACTCAGGTTGTTTCCCCTGAATATTTATCCCATTTCTGGCAAAAAATTTAAAAAATAGTCAGTACTCTTTGCAAGCAAAGAGTAAACATCGAAAGAATGTAAGTTCTGATACTTTTTATATTGTCGGTATAAATTAAACCCATATATTCACTGTTTTTCCACAAATAATCTTCGTCACACCTTCTCAACATTCCAACTTGAAATCATAAAATCAACCAGGGTCAAATCCTACTGTTGACGGGTAAATCGATAATGGGTCAACTATGGAATACGTTATTAAACATCTGTAATTTTCCTCAACATTTCAACTTAAAATCATAAAATCAATCCTTCTTAAAATCTGTCCAATGATGACGTCACATTGTTGACGATCCACTAATGTCGTCTAATGATGATGGCCAACTGCTGACAGACTTTTGTAGAATACGTTATAAAACATTTTTTAATGTTAATTTTAAAATTTTCTTGCCTTTAAGCATTCATTATGAAGTGTATATTTGAATTTTAAAGGCTGAAATTTTCACCACCTTACTTTCAGGTGAATTGGCAGCTATTGAGCACTGGCCTTTGGCAGTTTTTCAAAATTTGCACAAAACTATCCACTCCAGTGCTCAACAATATTTGATCCCCTCTAAATTTTGAAGTTCTGTTGATAACATTTTTAATAATAAATTTTAAATCATGAAATGATCCTGAACTATTTTTTTTTTAAATAATGAAGGTATCAAACATTCCAGATATTATGCCACTCAACATCTGACATAGCAGAAAATAGTGGCGTGTCGTAAGATAAAATTAAGTGTAAGCAATATAAATATTTAAAATTTTTTATTTAAATTTTAACTCAATCTTAGTATAGCGATGAACCATTTATTAGTACCTTCACAAGCAATCCGACATATGCTTACAAAAGCCTGTATCTATCACTCACCAATACGCACAGAATGAAGTTCAAACTTAATTAAATATTATATATTTGTAACTCAAGTACCAAAATCAATAAGCATGATTCATTTCAAGAATGTGATTTTCGTCAACAATATGACTGGAAAATCAAGCAAATAAATATCAGGTTTGCTCAGAAATGTTCTTGATTGTCTTCTATGACCTCGAAATGTATTTGATTGTTACTCCACCTTCCATTTACCATAGGTAGATAGATCAATAGATCAGAAAATCGTACCCATCACGCCGGGCTATAAATTATAATTTGAAGGATGTACTTTTGTTCACCGCTTTATTGAAAAGACTTCAAAAAATATGACGTTTTGAATTTTGATGAATGATGGATGCGTTCGTTTGTTGTCGCATAAACTATACCTGCCTGCGATGAGGACATACCCATATCCATCTTTAAAATTATGTTTATACCTGTCATTGCAAAAAAAAAAAAAAAAAAAAAAAAAATGTAAGCAAACATTTGAATTTTCTTTGAGCATGTAGCGAAATTTATGATCGAAATTATTGATTTGGAAGCCGCCATCATCTTCATGGAACTTTTAAAAATTTTAGGAAATAAATTTCAAAATAGCATATCTCATTTTTCTTGAAGAAGTTGCTGAAGCAAAACATTACTCTCCAAATTTTGAAAACCTAATATACAGGCCTATAGGCCGATATATTTTATATTATAGAAATTTTCAATTAACTGCATCATCCAATTCAAATATGAATATGAGTAAGTACCTTTAAGGACCTTTAAGTACCTAGTACCTACCTACCTATGTAATAGTAAGCGAGTAAAATTTACTGTTCACTTTTAATTGTGATGGTTAATTTCCATTTATTATATCCCACCGAAAAAACGTTTACAAAGAAGTTTTTTTTGCAATTTTATTTCTTACTACATTTCTTACTAATTGTCAAAAACATTCACAATCCGCGTATTAATTAATTTCGATTAAAATATAAAATCACAATTTGATGACTGCATACTTGGTACCTTAGCTCTTTACTGAACAAACAAATACCTCCCAAGACTGCAATCTTTCCTCATTCATTGTCAATTGATCTAGAAGTGCTCTTTAATGGTATCATCATCCGGGCAATTTTATATGTTAATTCTAAATCGGATATCGAAAAGATATATCTTTTTTTTTAATCACGAATAATATTCCGGTCCCAATAATACATTAGGTATAGTTTTCTTATCCAAAGGGTAAGCTTAGTTCGGGAGTTTTGAATAAAAAATTATTCACCAAACTGCCATCACGTTTAGTTTTTTCTCCAGGAAAAAAAAAATAATCAAAATCCGCAACATTCCTGCTACGATGATGCTGTCTTTTGAAGATTTTCAAAAATCCTGTAAGTAGTGGTTTAAGGTTAATTTTGGAATGAGTTTTCTCAAATACATCATTTTCCAATGTATCGGTAGGCATTTTAATGGAATTATTTGTTGTTGAGAAACCGAATGAATTCAGCGATGATTCTTGTTTCTGACTCTGATCCACGGAATCAGTAGCAAATTGTCCTGCTTGTTGTGCCAAATAAAATGGAAACATCTGATAATGATCAAGAAAATAATCGTCAATTGATTTAAGTTATACTATTATTTGGCTATTCGCAGGTAACGAATATTATGGATTCAACTTACCCCAATCAAAATGACGACTGTCGCAGGTGAAAGCATTGAACCAAACCAGAACATGTTAAATGCTTAAAGTGACACAAATTATAGCGTTTCAATAAATTTGACTGCAGATACATAAACAATATTCATTGTATAGGTGTGTGTATGTGTGCTTGTTTTTTAATTTATTGAAAATAATGAATTTTTATTTGCCATAAATTAAAACAAATTAAGCCGATTAGAGCTCTTTGAAACATTTTGCTATTGATTGTAAAAGAAGTTGAGATAACGATACTCAGAAGATACATATTGATATCATGTTGAGTGTACTACGCAACAATTATCAAGTACGTGGGTACTAATTATTTAACATGCATTGATTTGAATTATACGAATAGGTACTTTGTTCCACGACACTCATGTCTCTTCGCAAAATGAAATAAATTAATTTTTATATGCAAAAAAATTACGTAATCAGCATTTAGACTTGAACGACCAGTTAAAATTCTCATTCGCAGGGATGGTTTTACCAGTGGGAGGGGGGTATCTTTGTGGGTTTTTGCCCCCATCGGCCAATTTTTAGGGGCAGCAAATTCGCGATTTTTATTTCAACATTTTCTAATATTTACATAAGTTCAACTTCAAAGATTTTTGTTTCAAATAAGTGAAAAGACATAACCTCATTTAAAATATTTTACCCTGAATAGGTTATTTTTCGATCCATTATTCCTAAAATTTAGTAAAATTTTCGCCCTTCTAAAATATTCTGAGAAATACAAATCCTCTACCCCTACTTTCGGCAACCAAACACATGAAAATAAAGGTACATCCAAGGAAAAAAGCTTTCGGGCCTTGATCGCCCACAAATCTTTCAGAAAAACAAGTTTGAATGATAACCTATTGTGGAATAATTTAATTTCAACAAGTAATAAGATTTGACATGTAGAATTTAAAGATGCGCTACACATCATTTTTTGACCACCCTACTCTTGATATTTCATAAAGTTTTTGCTCAGGCTTGATTCTATTCTTCCTTTCTAAAGGAAATGTTTTTAAATTTCCTTTCGTATGATAATTATTGCATAAAGTTCTTGCCCCTAATTTTTATTTTGAATTCTAGCCAAGTTTACAAAAATTTTGAGTGCGTTTTTGCATGAAAGGCAGCAAAAAACTTTGTGCGCCCGGTGGCAAAATAGGTAAAATAGTCACTGCTCATTAGCCTCATTTTTCGATTCCTCGTGGTAATTTGCAATATAATAAGGAATATTATTAGAGTGGCAGCGGTATTTCTCCTTTTAAGGCTGGACCCAAGTTTTTTCATCCTTGATTTTTTAAATTTACTTACTAGAATCGTCGGGAACCCCTGAAGAACAATATTAAAAATAGAAGTGGTTATCTAGAGCTGAATATTGAAAATGAACAGAGCTAGGGCCCGTTTTCTAAAAAGATCCCAACTCTAAGAAAAAATTTGCTCTCTTTGAGCTTCATGAAATTATGTCAATTGTTCCTTACTCAGAAACTTGAAAAAATGAAATATGAAAACATTTATTTTCAATTAAGTAAGTGGTTGGTGTTTTACATATTTTCTAAGCTCTGGAACCTCTTAGAGCGTGAATTTAGGGCTCCAGAGATGGAGTCAGAATCTTATGAAAAAGTTGGAGCTTCAATGCCTTATTATTCGATTCTTCAGTGTACATATAATGCATCACGACAAAATTCATGATTAATTTTTTGCCATGTGTGTAATTATAACGTATCTGGGACTTTAGATAATTACATGCAATTCTGAAAGACTTTAGAACCGCTTTAATTGGATATTTTTTCAGCATTATTGGTTATTTTTAGGATTTTTTTATCCATAAGACTACGATTAAAACTTATTTTTCCACTTGTTCCGATCCTAGATTTTTTTTTGTTAATATTATATTAACAGTATATTCAATTAATTAAATACATTTTTGTATGCTTTTAATACGCTTATTAGTATTTTTAATAAATACCCACAGATTTCTTAGAAGAAAGTGAAACTTCTGATGTAAAATTATATAGCAAATGAAGAAGAAATATTATACGTGTCATACGCTTAGGTAACGTATATAATTTATGTATTTAATATATTATTTCATTTATATTTATTTAAAACACAATAAATTCTGTTCATCCGGTTAGTTAATTTAATTACACCTTAGTAAGCAAAAATTTAGCTCCATGAGTTGCAATTAGATTTTGAATCATCGGATTACTAAGCAGCGAACTCTCTTCTTTTCCTGTTTGTGGCTTGGGCTTGACAAAATAATTTTTTATTCCTTTTACCATTGTATGTTCAAGTGCTGCTGCCACGTAAGGATTTTGACGAAAACTTTTCAAGTATTCCCAGTAGGATGGGTATGTCTGACCATTGGAGGCAACTTTCACAGCAGAACTAGACCCGGATACTGGCGCTAATGTTTGTTGCTGAGGAGTTGCAGGAATAGCAATGCTGAATGTTGAGGGCTTTAATATTGTAAATATAAAGATATGATTAATTGAAGTGGGTTAACTACTGACACTTAGTTACTTAGTTTTGTTTCATAGCTGAGAGATTATAATATTGAAAAACTTACCGTACATAGAATGACCACAAGTAACGTAGAACAAATTGGACGGTACATGATGATAACGATATCTGTAAGGGAGGTGATCAAGGATCTACATAAATGAAAAGCTCTATATTTTCAATGTCGAAGGTAGAAGTGCATACCTACCAAAGTATATTGCTTTATGAAAATTTCATCAAAAACATACTTACCGCATGCTAATGGTTTTTCATCACTTAAAACAATAATTCATCTGTCACTCATTAAAAAGCAGTATTACTTGTGAAATGAATTCTGACGTATGTCGGCATTTCTTTTTGTTTCGTATCAAAGAGTTGTTAAATTGACAAAACTTGCAAAAATTTTCCACAGCAAAAAATTCTATTTTACTTCTATATGAAAATCGAAGCTAACAGCTTAATGAGACAATACTCGTAGCCTACTAATGACCTCAACAATGATGCTCCGAAACTAATGTTTAAACAAAGGTGCAGTAACACTAATTCTTCAACACTCAATGCGTTAATGCTGGTTCTTTAACACTGGTGCTTCACCACTTTACACTTGTGCTGTAACACGAATGATCTTACATTGGTGCTTCAACACAGGTGCTTTTACTGCTTCAACGCCAACTCCTTTACAGCGGTGCATCATCACTGATTCTTTTACACTGGTGCTTCAACAGTGATGCTTTAACCCCGATCTGCAAAGTTACCATTTTGTAACTGCAGTATTTTGGTCATTTTATGTAAGATTAGCGGAAACCCTGTAGTTCCGTTATTACTGTTTTGAAAGGTAACAACAAATCAATTAGCACATACAATTCTTTCAATTTGAGCGATCTGATTTGTTTGTTGTCGACTATGTTGCGGTAGTCAACTCTTGACAGTCCACAGTTGACTATCAACTTTGGGCGTTGCTTTCCCGCGTTTTCAAAACAAGTATTCTTTAGTTTGATGTACCACAAAATGTATTGAAACAGTTACAAAATCGTATTGAAGCAGTTGTAAAACCATTTCAAAATAAAAAAATATGGCTTTGAAACAGTAGGTAATGATCTAATGAAATTGCACATTTCCTCCTGACTTAAAACTGTTTCAACTTTGCAGATCGAGATACTGATTCTTTTGTACTTATTTGTGATTCAACATTGGTGCTTTAACATCGATTCTTTTACGTCAGTGCTCTTCACACTGATACTTTAACACTCTACTGTAGCAAGTTTTACATTAGTCACTCAGAGTAAGGTCAAATTAGATCTGCAGTTTTAGAATTAGATATTTAACTGTTCTCAAAATCTGTTTTGGGGTCTTAGAAGACCATTACAACCATCCTCCAAATGAAGGCAGGAAACTTAAATTTGGTATGTAAATTTAGTAAGGGCTCTAAATGTACCTTTTGGGGGTCTTGACTTTTCAGCCCCATTGCACCCCCTCACGACCCCAAAAAAGTGGTTTTTTGGTCAATTTTTCTAATTTTTCGAGTTTATTCCTCGCATGACGTTCCTCCAAATTAGGCTAGGAAGTTGAAATTTGGTATGTATATTTAGTAGGATTTCTAGATGTGCCTTTTTGGAGTTTCAACTTTTCAGCCCCATCTAGTAGAGATATACCAGAGCGCAATTCATTCTAATGTTGTAAGTGTGCTAATAACAAAGTTAATGTGCATATGCCGCCTTTGACAAAAAAGTTGAAAAATGTAATAATTACACTTCGGTCTTTTTAATGAGTTTCGGCATTCGAACACAATTGGCAAATAGTACGTAAACCTGTCACATATAAGTACCAGTACCTCTACCTGCTACTTATATATATCAATGTTAAGTATGATGATTTACTCATATAGATATCGTTCGAACTTGAGGCTTGTAATTTTTTGTTAAAACTATATTGTAATTTGTTTCAAGATTATGACAAAAACTGTTGAATATTTAAATTTTATAATCAATTGAAAATGTACACTTGGGTTAAGAAATGGAACTTTGTTTCTTCAATATCTTGTACCTGATCTGAACTAATTTTTTTCATTTTCTTACATATCTAACGTTTGATTATTTATTCAAAATTATTACATAAGAGATCACAATATAAAATACCTAATCTCTCGAACAAAATTTCGTTAATTTTGAAAATTTCATATTAGCTTTTCCTTCTCTCTCTTAAAAAATCTTTGCAGGCCTTTTCTAATTCAGAATAAGTTCGGCTCTATTTTTTTCAAATGTTGTGTTCTTAGAGCATAATATCGTACATTCTTTTTCCACTTAAACTCTCATCTCGCTTTATTAGTAGGCAATCGTTAATTTTATTGTACTGCAATCTATTCAGCAGTTCAACACTAGATTGTATGAGCTGTCTTGACAGGATTCGGATCGATAGAGATATTAAATTCTGGTACTATTTTCTCGTTTGAAGTTTCTGAAAAATATGATAAAATTTTTAAGTGAAAATTAATGATTTTTATAATAAACCTATGTAAATTATTTCTCTTATTTGTAGTAATGAGTAAATTATCCAACAACCATAGGTGGATTTTTAGGAAGAGAAGAGGAGCTAAAATTTCCATTCATTACAATCTACTAACAACAGGAGGTCCTAGAGGCGGTTTAAAACAGCTTCAAACCGCTTGAAACCGTTTCAATCACCAGATTTTGCTCGCTGCATTTAGTGGATAGGATAAAGATACCCAGGGTGCGAAGTATTTTCATTTTGCTTACGAATTTCTTGGTATGATGAATATCACACAAATGGCTTGGAAATTTTTCTAGCTTATTTTCCCCTACATATCGATTATATCGGGTGAAAACTAGTATTATGCTTCCGACAACCCTACCCAACATGTTTGAATTTTTTTTACTTCAAGAAGCATATCAAGCATCAGTCCGGGTCTATCTAAATATATTATTTATCATCACTATTTTTTTTATTATTTTTTTTTTCAGAAAAATATTCCTACACTTACCAAATTCAGGAGACTTAATTGTTTTGGATCGTTTTTTCGATCGAAAGAGGAAATTTTGTGATTTTTCTTTTTTTTCGTTCCTCTTCTTAAAATGTTTTTTGATACTAATTCCACAGGTGCTTCGGATTGGCTGCTTGTAAAACGATTTTATAAATCTACCGAATAACGATGATAAGTTGAAATTTTGTTCCGAATAATTTTTGGCCATATTATGTGATAAATCTGTACTCTTGGACGGTGCAGTTATATTCTCACCATCACTGGAAATACGATTAGATGAACTCGATGGCAAATCAACCAGATCCACTTGATCAGTATGGATTAGATTAGCCAAGCAGAATGAAAAAGTCCACAATACCTAGCATCGTAATTACATTTAAAATAGAATTACTTATTAATTGAGAATTTTGTATTATAAACTTACCCCGATGAGTACAATAAATCTTGAAGTTGAGCGAAACATTGGACTATTCGCTATAGTAAAACGAATGATATATAATATTTTTTTAAACGTGAAATCAACAATAAATACTTAACCTACGCGTCTCATTGCTGAAATTCATTCGAATCAGCTTTCATAAATGAGTTTGAAACATCCATAGAGTAATACATCTGTAGACTACTTTGTTTACCGCTCAACAACGCAAACAGATAATGTGAAAAATGAAACGATTTTTAAAATTATTAGGTATAATTTTTATTATTATCGCAGTAACGTTTCTTTTTTCCTATCAAAGTATTTGTTTCAACTCATTGCTGCCTATTTACTTTCAACTTTACAGTAACTATCTATCTATCAATATTTTATTTTTCTATACAAGGTCAAAGTAATGCCTTTTGATTAAAAGTATTTCTTTTTATAGGATATGGGGGGGGGGGTATTCTGATTTTCTGTGCCATATTGTCAATGAAAACTTGACTAGGCTAACAATGTATGGCGATTGAGGAGAGCAGTATCAACAAAATCATTTCGGGGGGCCCTAGAAGACCATTCAGATCACAGTTGGCCATGCCTATAGGCTCTGAAATACCAAGATAGAAATGTCCAACTCCAGGGGAAAAGGTGTTACGGTTCTATTTGCTTTTCCCTGCAGAGATGCTCTTCACTAATTTTGCTTTGACGGTCATTGGTTAGAATATAATGCTTTCTCTAGGTAGACATATGAAAGAAATAAAGAATCAACGTCATATCTACATCTGAAATCTTGACCAATCAGAATTCGGAACAAGTTGAACACGAATAGTTAATAGTGCTCCCAAAGGAGAAACCATGAGCTGATTTCTATATTGGTGACATTGGTGTTTCAGTGTATATCGCCATTTTATTTTATTTTTTTCCAGAAACGAAAAATCATTTACTCGGTTTGCTACTAACCAATATCGATCAAATTCAAACAATATGATTTGATCGGCGACGGATATGATATACTACATGAGGGGGGGTGACCTTCAGCCACAAATCAGTCATGTAAAAATTTGAGGGGAGGGTGCCAATTGATATAAAATCAAAAGTTGTATAACATATCCAAAATCATTACCCTATGTTCTATGTCATATAGGGTGGGAGGAGGGGGGGTATACGAAGTTTCTTTGTTTTGACCCTGAGAAAGGCTACTATTCTCGCATAACTCCCCTTCAAATTGAGACAACTCTTTAAAAAACACAAATGAGAAATAATTTTTGAGCACCTCTACGAAAATCGTCTACTGGGGATAAAATTGAAATATTACATTCAATCATGTGAAATATTAAAATCTACCATAAAATCAAATGTGAAGGGATGCAATGAGTCTGAAAATTCGAGTCCCCAAAAGGCACATTTAGGGCCGTTGCAAAATGTACACATCTAGTTTCAGGTTCATGACTCAATTAGGATGGGAACTATGCGAGGAACAAACTCAAAAATCAGAAAAAGCGATCAAAAAACCACTTATTCGGGGCTGGGGGGGGGGAATAGGGCTGAAAAGTTGAAACCCCTCCAAAGGGTACATGTAGGACCCTCACTAAATGTACATATCTAACTTCAAGTTCCTAGCTCAATTTGGAGGGAAGTTATGTGAAGAACAAATTCAAAAAACTCAAAAAATGAGAAAAACCGATCAAAGGCTATAAAGTTGAAAAATCGTAACGCCCAAAAGGTACGTCTAGGGCCCTAACTAAATGCACATACCAAATTTCAATTTGCTAGTTCAATTTGATGGGGAGTTAGGGAGGCTACAGTCCTTTAATAAGGTCAAACAGGGGAAAATCCCCACATCTCCCCTCCTAATTGACTTAGCAGGTTGATTTTTGTACATGTTAAGCAACTTTTGATTTTCTATCAATCGATTTACAAAGGCGCTATTTTTGCATTTTTTACTCCTCAGCGCCCCCTCCTCCCCAAATTGGGGCATAACTGAATTTTAGCTTAGTTCATCCCCACTTATATATATCAAATCCACCGCCAAACTGAGCCGATTGACCGAATTGGAACGATTTTGGTCAATACCGAGTGGAATAAATGATTTTAATGTTCGGGGAGGGGGAGAATATTAAAAATAAATATCTGGTATGGCTAAAAATCGTCTTAACGGTCTTCTAGGACTTCCGAAACGAATTTTGTTGATATTCTCTCTTTATCTGCCGTTGGTCGATAAACTGCAATAGTTTGGTTTCCATTGGCAATATGACATAGAAAATCAGGCTAAGAAGTAGCATCCAAGACCAGATTTGGGTCGTTTTGATATGGAATAAGCCAGTAACTTTTTTTATATTTTATGGATTCATAGTCAAATGCAGGTTATTAGTAATTTATAAATTTTAATGATTTTTGGTACTATTGAACTTGATGAAATATCTATTTTATTTCGTAAGCATTAAGTAATTTTGTACAAAAATATAATCCATATTACGAATTCACTTTATCAAACAATATAAAAATGTACCTACCTACACATGGAGCACATTATACTACTTGAGTATTCGGCATTTGTCTAAGAAATCATTCAATATTACTCCCTGGTATTCATAAACCGATAAGTCGTTTGGCATCTAAAATAAAAAATCCCTGAACGGACTTTTTAAGGCTACGGAAAACTCAGCTGCTTTTTTCCATATCCAGGATTTTGTACGATTTTTAAGGTTACTGATGGTGGCCTTTTCCTCCTCGCGGCTAGGCTTCTTATAAAACGATCTCAAAAAACCAAACAGTATTGACTTTAATTTAGAGCTCGTAGGCAGTGGAGATTTTCTTTTCATTTTATCCAAAGTATCCGTAGGCCTATTTGATGATTCAGATTCATTACTAGAAGTTTGATTCACTGCAAGGTTGATCGATGATGGTTTGTTGGCTAGCTCCATCACAATAGGGCTACCCAAACAGAAGCAATCCATCTGTAACCAAGCAAAATAAAAAAAAATTACTACCAATACGTAATTATGCGATTTATTGGTACTCTAGAGAATTATAGTAATAAGAATAAGATCATTTGTGTACAAAATATACTAGAATTAAACAATTCGGATGGATTTTATATAGTAAAAAAATTATAACATGTAACGTACGAAAGACGGCAAAAATTTTACACCTATTTGAACTTTACATACTGCGAGTACGTATGTTTTAATCTATTCTAAACTCACCAAAAACAGGGTAACAATTAATGTTGAAGCAGAATAACGAGTTCTTGTAAAACTACACATATTTGCCGACAATGAAATGTAAATGAGTGAAAGAGGATTTTATACGATTTCATTTCCAAAAATACTTTTCATCGACTGTACTTTATTTGATTTATAGCAATCGCTTATGCATTAATTAACGTAAGCAGTTAAATATTAAGTATTTTTAGATGATACATTACTTGAAACTCATCTACATGTTCCTAAATATAGAACATACTTGAAATTTTAGAAAGTTAAATTACCTACGTAAAATGTTAAAATTAAATATTTCCAATTTCACTTTACGAGGAGTCATCAAAAGAAATTTTAAGCCTTGCGATGTAAAGCACACGTAAATTTAAAAATTTTCATAAAAATTTCTACAAAAATGTGCGTTTAACAATTTATACAACATAGTTCAAAATGGACTTTAATAGGTCTCGAAAATTCTCAACTTGAAGTTATAGAATGAAAAACATAAAGAGCTTACAAAAATAAATTATAGGCCATTTAAAATGTTACAGCGTTGAAAATAGCGACATCCAGAAAGAATATTTGATTCAATGTTGAAAATGCTATTTTATTAATACCAACGAATAAAAATTTGAAATAGACCTAAAAACTATAATTAGCGAGTAATCCTTATGGACCGGATCAAAATTTGATATTGTTTGATAAAATGTGGCCCATTTAAAAAATATCGTCGTTGGCGCATTCAGTCTTCACCTGAGTATGCAAATTATTCTACATGCAATTTTTTAAAATTCAAATGAAGATGTTTTATTGTTTTCCTCGAAAATGAAGCACTTTTTATTGATTTTTGTTTCATATTCGTGTTCATCAACCTTGAGACTAAGGAAATATGCTAATTAGGTATATAATTTGCGTATAATTAAAGCACTTCAAAGCGATGTTTTTTCAGCCTGATTTTTGAGAAATATCACATTCACGAGAGTTGCTTCTTTCCTGATCGATAGTAATGATAATATGCCGAAACACCCAAAAAGCACATTTAGGGTCCATACTGACTGTACATGCTTAATTTCTACTTCCTAGCCCAATTTGGAGGGGAGTTATGCGAGGAACAAACTTTAAAAATTAGAAAAATCGACCAAAAAACTACATATTTAGGACTGCGAGGGGTTGCAATGAGGCTGAAAAGACGAGATCCCCAAAAAGCAGGTCTAGGGTTCTTACTAAATGCGCATACCAAATTTCAGCTTTCTAGCTAAATGGAGTGAAGCTATGCGAGGAAAAACCTCAAAAAACTCAGAAAATGAGATAAACCAACTAAAAAACCACGTATTTTGGGCGGTAAGGGGGTGCAATGGAGTTGAAAAGTCGGAACTTTCAAAAGGCACATCCAGAATCCCTACTAAATGTATCTACATAACGAATTTCAACTTTCTAGCTCAATTTGGTGGAAAGATTGCAGAGGAACAGCCCTTTTCAAGGTCAAAAAGGGAAAAATCCCTCATATCTCCCCTCCTAATTGACCTAGGATGTGGATTTTAGGTTATGATGTACAACTTTGTATTCTCTATCAACTGACTCAAGAAAAGGACAATTTTTGTGTCTTAAGCCTCCCTGTACCTCCCTCTGCCCAATTTGGACATAATTAAATTTTGACCCAATGCAACGTAAAACTTTTTAGCAATTTCAATTGGAATTCTTCACTTTTCTGCGCTGAAAATTTTTTTTTTGACCCTTTACTGAGGTGAAAAGCACTTTAATTGTGATTTTTTGAAAAATGAAATTTGACGATTTTTAGGATCTAACATCGGATTGAGATACCAATGGTACAGGGAGACTGAGAAACTCAAATCGCAATTCTTCAGCTCTGTGAACGAGGTTCTGCACCACTTTTAGGGGACTCACTTTGAGTGCCCATAGCCCCACCTCCTCCTTTTTGAGCAGAATCACAAAACTTTGTATGGCGGATTTTCAACTCAAAGTTAACCACCTGCGTGACGTAGGTCGAAATCTGAGGTATTTTTTTTTTTGATCCACCCTAATGTAGGTACATTTTTATAATTGGAACTAGCGAGTCCGAATATGCAATCGGCTTATTCGTGATCCGGTGCATAATTTTCGAGATATTGCACTTCTCTTGCAACTGAATTTTGGCTATAAAAGTAGCGAATTACGGATATGAATTTTCCAGGTTCGAATGCCCCCTCCAAGACATCTCGCACAACGATATCTGACAAGAAATTGTTTTCTTAAAAAAACATCTAAGGGGTTTAGTTAGTTCGTGGTTTTCGACGATTTTTGAGAAATGAAGGTAAGAGTGATTTTTGATTAATTCGAGGTCACTGATTACGAGTAGGATGCTCATTTTTGGCGCTTGAGCCTCGTTCTTGAAATATGAGCAATTTTATATTCAAAAAATCATTAAAACGCTATTTTCTCAGAAATTACACATTAAAACTCAAAATCGATGCCAAATTCGTAATCAACGAGTCCGAATTAGTACAAATTGACATTAAAAACGTCAATATTAATCAATTTTTGAAAAACTGTGCCGTATTTTGTAATGTTGAATTTTTTGCCTTCAATTTCAATAGAGGGTATGCAATCTATTCGACATGCTGTTTTTAAAATTCAAATAAATTCGATTTTTTTGAAAAGTAAGCCAGTTTTACCTGCATTTTATTTCATATTCGTGTTCAGCGACGACCTCGAAAACCTCCGTAACCAAAGTGTTAACCAGAATCGGTTAATAAAAAAAAATCCGGATTCTTGGCTAAAGAGAATATGCAAATGAGATGAGTCATAGCTCTTTTGCATATTTTCTTTCGTCAAATGCCCGAATTTTATTTATCAACCGATTTGGCTGAGATTTTGGTTTCGAAAGGTTTTGAGGTCGCTGAACACGAATTTGAAATAAAATTACAACAAAAATTGCTTAGTTTTCAAGAAAAATGATCTTTTTTAAAATTCAAGGATTTAACAAAATAGTGTAGGTTTATTGAAAGCATTTTTTATTAGAATTTTATTTCATGCTCATCTTCAGCGATCTCGAAAACCTCTAAAACCAAAATTTCAGCCAAATCCCTTAATAAAAAAAATCCGAATTCTTGATTGAAGAGAATCTGCAAATGAAATGTGTCATAGCTCATTTGCATAATCCTTATTTTTTTTACCAACCAATTTGGCTAAAAATTTGGTTACAGAGGTTTTCGAGGTCGCTGAATATGAATCTATAAAAAAATTCTAATAAAAAATGTTCTGTGTTTTTGAAATAAATGGTTTTGTTTATAAATAAAAACTGTATCGAACAGGTTGCATACCCATAGTGACATTGAAGGCGCAAATAACAATATTTTTTTTAAACATCCCATATTTTATCAAAAATTACGGAATTTTAAAAGAGTCAACGTTGATTATTATTAATTAAAAGTCGCTGAATACAGTTTTTGATACTCATTTCAAGTTTTTGATCATAATAACATGAAATTTCGGCATAAATTTTTCATTTATTTCGAGTCACTATGCGAATTCGTTATTAATTTATCATGTCGATAATAAATAAATAAACAACACCGAATAAATTGGTACATTAGCACTGATATATTTTAATAAATAAGCTAAAGCTTTACAATTACAAAAAAAGTCGGAGTAATTACAGCTAAAACATCACAGCTTAAAAAAAAGAAAAAAAACTAAAAAAAAACAACATAATGACTAAAAATATAAAAACATTTGGTACTGTAAAATATAATTAGTCATCTACTCGTATATCCAGGCGTCTAGTAAAATTAAATAATAAGAAAAAAAAAACAAAATAAAAAAATAATTAAAAACGATAATAAAAGCGAAAAATATAACGTTCTAAATCGATTAATCGGTGTACTGATTCGATAAAAATAAATACTTGGGTATAGGATAGGTATAATATCTTAAAATATACCAATAAGGATGAGGAAATTCTAGTAAATAATTAAATGCAAAATAGAAATGTCTTGTAAGATGAAAATTTCCAAATTATCCCATCCAAATACATCAAAAACCCAATCATTCGAATATCTAAATTTTCTCATTAGGTACGTAACGTTAAGCTTTCAATAGCTTAAAATAAACTTATACTTTTATGGTTGAGCTTTGAAAAATAAAAAATTATTTTAAAATAATAGAAAAAAAAAAGTACACAGATAATCGCTATAGAAAATAAATAAAGAAAAAAAAAACGATCATTCTAAAAATAACGTATTCGATTACTATAGAATCGGCCGAAGAAAAAAAAAGATGATAGAAAAATCATGATACAAGTAAAATAAAAAAAAAATTTATAAAAATAAAATGGCAAACGAAAATTTTTAGGTAAAAATAAATATTAATATTAAAGGAAGCTAGCCAAATTCAATGATGGTTTTTTTTTTTTTAATAAATAGGTACGCGTTACGTTAATACATAGTACATTAAAACATCGTAGGTATATAAAAATACATACACACACACACATACGCACACGCTTATAACCCTCTGCTGTGAAATCACATCATCTTAAATGCTAGTAAAACAGACAGAAATTCAATTTCTTAAATCGTGAAATAAAATTAAGCATGAAACTTAAACTTTAATGACTAGCTAACGCCTCTATCACTGTTTCAACATTGAAATTATTCCCAAAAATAAGATTTCACGACTAAAGGGTTATTTTAATAGGTTTTTTTTTCTTTTTAAAAGGCTTAATTCTCAACACACAAACGCCTTAAATAACTTACTTACAGGAAAAATAATAAAAACCGAAATCAATTCAAAAATAAAAACAACTAATTATCTTAAATTTAACACTTATCCGAATACAATTTTTTTTTTTTTACGAAATACAACCTTAAATACTCACAATATACAGGTGATAAGAAAACAAAAACCGCCATGTTTTTCGCATACATTATACTTCGAACCGGAAATCTCGTACATTTGTTGATATCCTCAACAAGTCGATAACCGTAATATGAAATTTCTCGTATACTCGAAAAGAACAAAAAAAAAAAAAAAAAAATTAAGGAAACCCTCTCGTGTAAATTACCAACTTTTTGGCAGTAGAAATTAGGAAGAACAATTTTTTTTTTATCAATATCTTAACTTTTACGGATGCGGATAAACTATACAAAATGATGGTGAAAAAGCGTACTTGTGAATAACGCGTATAATTAAACATACAAGGTGATTCAAGATGGTCTGGTTCTGTACGAATGAAAAATAGCTATGCAATTTATGGTTTAGTTTTCTCAAAGCAGCACGACGAGTCCGTAATAATTTTCAACTCAAACATATTTAGTAAACCTCATACTCAATTATCTCATTCTCATGGCATCAATAATAAGATACTGCTCACTTTCAAACATTTCGAATAAAATTAAGAAATGGTCTGATTTCGTTCAAAATGTTACCCGCCTCAATTCGTAACAATAATCGTAGCCAAAATTAGCCAAATCAATATAACATCAACTCGTACTTCTCATTTAACTCCGATAAATTGCATGCTTACTCATTCGTTACGAATCACCGTATATGCATAACGTATTTATTTTTCCAAAACGAAGAAAAAAACCCGCCTAAATAAGATAATTTCGGTTCCATTATTCTTATCGATCTGTGTGTCAGGCAAATCTGCACATTGCGGAGTCTGTCATTTTCAGCAAACGAAAGCGATTATAAACTTACGTAAAATAGACCTTAAATTGTAACAAATAAATGCATCGTAAAGCCGTCCAGATGCTTAGTAACTCGTACAAAAAAATTAAATACTCCAAAAGAGGAGAGAAAAAAAAGAGGGGAAACGATTTAAAAAAAAAAGAAAAAGGAAAACATACATTTAGTATATGACTATCATCTAACTCTACGTCAAATCGCTATTTGAAATCTAGACTGGAATCTTTATAAATAATATGTACAAAAAAAAGAAAGATATTTTAGTATATATAAGTGTTTGACCGAAAAAAAAAGCCATTAATTGTGCGACCTGCGTACATTGTAAGTATCATAATTCTATATATGTAAATCGTAATGTATAATTAAAGCATGGTAAATTATAATAACTGGTAAAAAAAATTCAGTGTACTTAATGTAGTAGATTGAAGCGTTTATGAAAAAAAAAAAAAAAATATTGTATTAAAATTGACGTCGCGATGGTCATTCAAACACGACGTGATACTAAAACTGGTGACGAGACAGAATTACAAGTTACACTGCCACAGTATCGTAGGTTGTGAACCCTCCGTTTTGGAGTTGTTGGTATCCTGCTTCGTTTCTGTAACAAAATAATCCACGTTACAGCAAAAATAGCAACATAAAAAGTGAAAGGGAAAAAAATTCTATGCAAAAAAATGTTTCGAGTAAGAGATGACGTGGTACATAATGAATAAAGCTAATGATTAAAATTTCAGATGAATTTGAATTTTTTTCGATGAAGTTAGAACGATAATGATATGACGTAAATGATTAAATTAAAAACGAAGATTCTCCTTCGGAATGAATTCATCATGCTAATATAATACCAAACATTGTTTATGATACGATCACAAACCCATATATGTTACGTTTACTCGTATTTACACTGGATTTGAAACCAAAACCTTTAAAATGTTCACAAGCCGGTAACATAGGGGAAAGTAGGGTATGAAGGAACATATTCTTCTTAAAAATACCAACTCACCCTTTGCTTTTTTCCATTTTGTATTTTAATTTTTATCAAGTATAAAGCATAAGAATTCATCCTGACAATTCAGCAAAATTTACATCTTTAAAAAAATTGAACTTTAGTCTAGCAGACATTTTACTGTCCCATCCCAAAAAAAATACGAGTCGTTATGAAAGCAAATTGAAAGTTTCAAATATGATTTTTGTAAAAATGTAAAACTTCGTTGACAAAACAAAACTCAAATTTTTCCAACAGAAACCAAAAATTTGAATTCATCATCAGCAAATTAGTGGATATCAACTCTTTCATGACTTCAATTATCGTAGAAAAATGACAAAAAATTTAATCTGCGTCCAATTTTACACCACTTATGCAACTCATAACATCGTTAGAATATCAAAAAATACAATTGCGCCTGATTCTGGAACATACACGCAACCCAATGTGCACGACAAAGCGACTAAATTGGCCAAAATTTGTGAAAATTTGAAACATTTTCATTAGGAGAGTAGAAGGTATTAGCGAGTCTTTCGTTCCCAAAATATTTGACATTTTGCCTTACTCTAAAGGAACATAGGCAATCTTAACGGTATGCATGTTTTGTTGATTGCATAACTTTAAGGCAAAATTTTTCAATTTTAGGAGTTGATGACCTGCTGATATCTTCTGTTCCCCTAATGAAAATCCTCTCAACCTTCATTGATTTTATTTGATTGAGTTAATTTGTTGGTTGTTTTGGTTGCGTATATGGATTTTTTATCATTCAAAAGATGTTATGGTTGCGATAAGCGGTATAAAGTTAGGAGCAGATTTTATTTTTTCTTAATTTTAGGAAAATTTTTCAGTATTTGTTTACTGCAACTAAGCCATATAAGAATCTATTTGTATTAAATTTATAATATTGAAATTGAATTTCTCATTTCTGTAACGATATCGAGATCCTTTTCAGGGTAAAGATTGCTTAAATAATGTAAAACAAAAGGGTCAATCTTTTCTTTTTTCTTTTTTTTTTTTCGCTAAAAAAACATTGCGTATTGACCACAGATAAGTCAAGAAAGTGCTGATTTTTATAAAGTTTGTGATATTGAATTCAAATTATGTTTTAAGAATCAACCTTTTCATCACTTACATAAGAAATATTTTGAAAAAAGGGGGGAAAAATACTTTTGCATCTTATTTTACAACACGTATACCTTTACTACCTGAAAAATAACGTCAATATTGTCATGAAAATTAAAAAATTCGGATTTAACGTGTTGAATTTGATAGAAATCGAATCTTTCATAACTTGCTTGATCTTGAAAAACAAAAAATTGAAAAAAAATTGAGATTTACGTCTTATTTTATACTATTTATGCAACCACAGCATCGCTTAAATAATTGAAATACTTTTGCAGCTGATTTTAGAACACAAATACAACCTAAACAATGCTACAAAAAGATTAATTTGACTAAAGTTGGTAAAAGTTCACGCCATTTTTATTCGGAGAATAGAAGACATGAACAGGTCTCAAACTCCTGATGTTGGACATTTTTTGCCTCAAAGTTATGTTCAGGATGTCCCTTATTTTGTGAAAGTAAGAATTTCAAAACGCATAAGCTCTAATTTTTTTTTCCACCAAAACACTTTTAAGATGTATTTTGACCAAATCGAAGTGCATTAACCCATGCCAACTTGGCCCTTCAAGTCACATGTATTTACAAAATTTTCAGGTGATGTAAATCCTTTCAATTTGTGAGTTTTTTTTTTTTTTTTTTTTTTTTTTTTTTTTTTTTTTTTAATGAAGATGTCATCTCGTAGAGTGTAAAAAACTCAACATGAAACATGCGGATAATTTTTTGCCTGAAATCAAAATTGTAGGAGTTATGAGGGATCAAAGATTGACAAAAATATCCATATTTCTTAAATAAGTGCGAGGGTGGGTCAGAAAAGAAACTAATTCCCAAATTTAAACCATTTTTTATGGGGACACTTACTTTGATTGGTATAGGAATCATACATAATCTGAGCCCTCCCACCTGAAAAGGGGGTGGTATTAGGAATCCGCTAGGTAAGGTGATTTTTAATGAAATCATCATTATGAGTACCACTCCCTTTGAGGTAAGAAGCTCAAATTTTATGTGGTGCATTTTCCACTCAGAATAAGTATCGCCATTAAAAATGGTTTAAATCGGAGAATTAATTCCCTTTCTCACCCACCCTCACGCTTATTTAAGAAATATGGATATTTTTATTAATCTTTGATCTCTCATAACTCCTACAATTTTAATCTCAAACAAAAAATTACTCGCATATGATGTCTTCATTTTTTGAAAAAACTCAAAAATTAAAAGACTTCCACCGCTTAGAAATTTTGTAAATATGTGTGTGACTTGAAAGCCAAGTCTATATCGGTTAACATGCTTCGATTTGATCGAAATACTGTTTAAAAGTGTTCTGGGGGTAACAGGGAAAAATTTAGGAAGTATGCATTTCAAAATCTCCGCTTTTGCAAAATAAGGCACATCTTATTATACAACCAATACACCGCGTATGTAATCTGGATTGCCTATGCGCTGTCATAATAAGGCAAATGCAGAATATTTTTAGAATGAAAGATCTGCTAATATCTCCTATTCTCCTAATAAAAATAGTTTGAATTTTCATAAATTTCAGTCAATTTAATTTCTTTTTCGTGTGATTTGAGTTGCATATATATTCTAAAATCAGGCGCAAATACATTTCTCAGTTATTTTAAAGATAGTAAGGTTGTGTAAGTAGTATAAAATCACGCGCAAACGTATTTTTCTTCGGATTTTTTGCAACTAAGTCATAAAGTAATCAATTCCCACCAAGTTTATAACGCTGGATTCGAATTTTTAGTTTTTACGACGATATTAAGCTTATTTTTAGGGTAATAATGACATAAGTGTTATAAAATGAGACGAAAATTTCATTTTTTATACTCAAAAAAAAGAAAAATTTTCGTCTTTTCGCCCCAAATAGGTCAAACTTTGTTTGATTTTTTTTGAAAGATGAAGATTTCATGTATTAAAATAATTTAGGAAATGAAATTTCAATCGTTTCGAATTAATTAAATTATTAAAAAACTCCAAATTCAAATACACCGTATCTGAACATCTTAAACTCATACTTTGATTCATTTTTTGGCATCTCGACTCGATACATTTCAAAGAGATACCATATTAAGCATAATTTAAGTCATCTAATAATGTGCAAATATAAGGGTAAGATATACGTGAGATATAAATAGCATGCAATAATATCAAATAAAACTTACGATTTCCTTTTTGAAAGCGAATGAAAAAATAAAAGAAAAAAAATACAAAATACGAAATATTACTACGTACAAATTATACTACTGTACCTATTTATTCTACAAAATTAACGTAGCCTATATTCGTATGTACTCGGCCATGCATTAATTTTCGAGCATTATACGACCACCTTAAATAATAGCCATTAAACTACTCGAATACGTTTATAGAGGAGAAGAAAATTTTCACCGACGAAGTATATTATTTTCCATCTCTTATAGAAGACTCCATTACATCGTAATAATTTACACCGCTATTTTTCCACATTAAACCCGTCGCCGAGTGATTTTGTATTTTTCATAGTTTTTTTTAGACTCGTAGATAGGTAGGTTGGTAGGTAGGTAGGTATGCAGTACGTATTATCATTATTAGATATCCTAAAACGTATTAGATAATACGGCTTTAAAGAAATTACTAACCTGTCGATCAATTTACGCATCTCCTCGGTGGTCAAACCATCCTTGGAGTTTCCCCTTATACCAACTGTAAATATAAATACAATGTTATAATATAAAACCGATGATGTTGGTAAATGAATAAGGTAGGTATGTATGAAGATGAGATAAATGATTTCACACGTTTTGACAGAAGAAACAGAGACAGAAAGAGAAAAAAAAAAGCTCAATAAGTGTATAAGTACATAATTAATCATGTACAAAAAGGCTAAAACGGAGATGTTGCGCATGAAGTATACCCTGCTGAATTATCGAATAGGTACCTATCTAGCTAGATAGATAGGTACACGCATATCTAAATGAAGTGAGTTAGTAGGTATATCTTGTGATAGGTAAGTATTTAATGTTAATGAATGCGAGATTAACAACTAAGTTAAAAATCGAAAATGAGTAATATTGTTAAAGATATAATAATACGTATGCAATCTGCAACGCACGAAAAAGCTCAATAATGACGAATGCATATATGAGTTTGATGAAATGCACAAATCGTATTAGAAAGGTACAAGCGATATTAGGTACACGAAATGTTATTTGAAAATGAACAATAAATGATTTTTGTTTTAAAAACCGGCGCCGGGTTAAACGCGCTTAAAATACCATTGTGCATAGATAAAGAAAGAAGTACAATATACCACATGGATTTTTTTTTTTTTGGTTTAATTGAATAGACGTGTGCGATGGATATCTTGGTGATGTTTACCTTAATTAATTTAAACTAGAACGCCCCTATCTGGTGGATATTTCCGGCTCCATTTGCCTATTCAGCATAAAAAAATAAGTGTTTAGTTTACAAAAGTGAAATTGACGTGGGTTGTAGCTTAGATTGAGATATTGGTAAAAATATATATGAAATGTAGTGAAGATGGCTTTATATTGATGAAAATTTCGTAAATACCATGAACATGGTATCGGTGCTGATATTTATGATACATGTAAAATAATGATAGCAATAGTGTTCAATACGGTGAGCTATGTACATAAAAAAAAAAAGAAATGCATGAGAAAACAACTCGATAATGATACCTAAGCCTACATTGAAATGCACATGCGATCAAACACTGTATTGGCGTGAATACTAAGTAAATTTAACACAACGTTTATCGTAAAATTGCATTAAAAATATGTAAGCAAGCGAGTGAAACAACTAACTAAAATGTAAACAAACACACTAAATGAATAAGCTGGAGAAAAAGGAAATTTTTCTCGTATGCGCATTGGAAGTATATTAATTCATTGAGTCGTTCTGATTAAATTGATAATTTTTCATTTTTCACTTTTTTTTCTTCAATAAATACAAATATTAACAGTGAAATAAAGATTTTGCCAATTCAATTTGAAAAAAATATTCATCTTGATTTTTAAATTCAAAAATAAATTAATTATCAGTAGTGAATTTATAGTTCATACGGATTCAAAGAAAAATTAATAAAATAAATCAACTGAAAGACTCTCCCGCGATAAGATGATGCAATCTGCCCTGTCACCATTTGGGATCAAAATTCGCCTAAAATATTTGTTTTGATTTAAAACCATCCAAAAAATTGGGAGGGAGGAGAGAAAGGAGTACTTCAAAAAGTTCGAAATTTTCATAGATAGTACTAACCAAGTAGGTGTATATGTAAGAATATTTAAAAGGGGTTTAGGAGGGTTACAAATTTTGAAAATGTAAAAAAAAATTTTGGAAGGACAGCCATGGCTGGAATTGTTTGTAAAAGTTGTATCCTTTAGTATAGCATATACTTTTTTAAAGGTTCCAAGAGGGAGAGAAGGATGCAATATGCTCAAAAAAATTTTTAAAAACGCATTTCTTGTCATTTTTTTGCCACGTTTGCACCTTCAAGGTCAACGTTTTTTTTATTTATTTATTTTTTTTTTCGATAACACCGTTAAATGATTACAAAGTTCAAAGCCTTCCCACAAAAAAACAACTTTAAATTCGTATTCAACGGATCAAATTACCCCAATGTGACGTAAACGTTCATTTTATGCAAATTTTTGAAAACAATTTTTTCCCAATTTGTAAAAGATGAGTCTTAAAAAAAAATCAAAAATTCAAAATTCACGAAAAATTAGTGTATAAAGTATTAAAATAGGGATAATTTGACCCGTTGAACATGAATTTAAGACGAGTTTTTTGAACTTTGTAATTGTTCATTGGTGTTTTTGAAAAAAAAAGTATAACCAAAAACGATAAAAATTAATAAAAGTCGTAGGCGGATAAGCATGTTAAATTTACCCCCGAGAGATTTTGTGATGATACTTTGGTGTTAGCAGGGTACCATTATGAAGTATTCTAGACCGAAGTTTTGGACCTCCAACCCCACCCGTTCTCGATAATTAATTGAAAAACATATATTAATTTTTTTTAAGGCGTTAATGAATGGATTTCTGTAATTTTTTGGTATGTTGCAACATATCAAAAAATTACAGAAATCCATTACTTTAACGTGTTCAAAAACAATTAGCATGTGTTCTTCAATTAAAATCATCCCCATCAAGAAGGGGTGAGGTTGGGTATCATCCCGAATGCTTATCCCCCAACAGCCTTTGTGTAAAAAGGAGGACAATCGAACATAAACAAGTCCAATGGAATACAATTCTAGTCAATGGTTGATTCACACTTCCTTAGCCAGCCATGCTCTTCGGAAATATTGTTATAATTGATTAAATTTAACAATTTCTAAGAAATCTACCAAATAACAATTTTTTAAACAATTTTAGCATTTTCAAAATTTTAATGATTCACAGAAAAAAAAATTTTCGTATTTTAATTTTAAAAATGTTTCAATCAAATTTTAGTAAAAAAAAAATCAAAACATACTGCTCGAAGTTGGTAATAAAATATTTTTAAGCTATCAAAAAAATTTACTAAAATTTCAAACGCATATGAACTTCCAAATTATTTGTGACTTTCCTCGTAATATTTTTTTTACAACACTGCAAAATTAAAAAAAAAAAGAAAAACTGAATATTTTGTTGCCATGAACGAATTTTTCAGTGACTTCTATTGAAATCTTTTTCACCTTAAATTTTTCCTTACAACACTGATTTTCATCAGAACTCAAACTGGTTTAAAATTTTCATAGAAGGAAATGCGAGAAAAAGTGTTTAAATAAAAGCTAAAATGTTACCTCCATAACTGGCGCGATTAAGGGCCATATCACATTCTGCCTCGGACATTTCATTACTCTCTTTGGAATCATTGGCCGTTGTTCCACTACTGTTAGGATCATGATTTCTAGGTGGAGGTGGAGGTGGTTCAGGACTCGAATTACCAGGTAGATTACGCGCAGAACCTGAAATTATGCGATAAAATTCTCTGTTTCAATATTCTGACTTTATTTTTCGCAAACAAGCAAAACTAAATAAAAATTAAGTCTTTGAACCCACCAACAAAGAGTTCAAATTATTTTAAGATTCATCGTTCGAATATTTTAATACATTTACTTTATTGAATTTCACACAACTTACCGAAGCTGCGACGTCCTACGGAATTACGACTCCCAAAATGATCGTAAGGAGCACCGTACGATCCGTATTGGCTACCGTAGGGCTCTTCATCGCCGCAATTAGCCGGATCGTCGTATTCTGGAGAAAATGTGGAATTTGGTCCACCAATGCTGCCTACTCTAGAGTAGCGGCCATTAGTGCGAGGCTATAAATAGCAAAGAAACAAAAAACAAAAAAAATCATTCAGCAATTTCAGACGCTTTCTAGTGTAAATACACCGGGGGAGGTGTAAAAAATTACCATAGATTGAGATCCTGATCTTTGATGAATGTGGCCATTGGCTTGGGTCATGGAAGTAGGTCCGATAGTTCCGCTATGACCATTTTGATGAGGGAATGTTTGGAACTGCATCGCAGCAGCTTTCGAAGGATCCATTTCTTCGCGGAAGCCGAGTAAATGGAATGTAGCGTACGGGCATATTTCGTCGTCCACACCTAAATCAACGAATAATATCCCAAATTATAAATCGAGTACAACGACATCGTGCGCAATACGTTAATTTTACATTTTTGGAAAAACAACACTAAACCTGTTAGATCCTCGTGATCGATTTATACAAGTGTAGGTATGTACGTGCATTTAAGACAAACGCGATAAGTAAATACAGAGAAAAAGAAAAAACGAAACAAACGGATAGGATAAAAACAAAAAAAAAGAAAAACTTAAAACATAAGCTTGGACGACGTATACTGGCCACATGGTGCAGGACGACGCCGCATAAACAAAGTAAAATCTGTCAATTTACCTCTACATTTCTGATAAAGAGTTTCATCGGAACTACGGTATGGTGGAAGATGACCCCTACATGGGCCATGTCCGTTCAATTCTTCGTACGTATGGCGGCCTCTAGGGTCCCATGTTGAATGACTTCTAAATGAAGACCCGTAACCTAATTGTGCAGCCGAGCAGAGTTTATGGTAGAATAAAAAGCATGAAAAATAAACGTCAAGCCGGAGAACTTATCGTAGATACTATACCAGTATCACGTTAAATATTAATCCAGCGTTATGAGATGAGAATAAAAATAAACAACGAAATAAACATGAATGCGTGAACGAAAAAAATCAAAGGATAAAAAAAAACTTTTAAAATAATTAAGCTCTTAACTATAATAGGTAGGTATGTAGATAAATAAATAAATTTCTTCGTAAAAGCCAACATCATCATTTCAAATACGTCATAAAAATGACCAACTAACACCTACCAAAAAGATAGATAATTTTTAAAAAAAATCCACAATCTAACCTCTTTTAACACGATCGCAAGTATTATAATTTGATCCAGGTACTGGAGGTAATTTACGATTAGGTGGTGCAATGTATCCTAATTCGTCTCGTAAATCTGGTCGTCTTTTATCGATAGTATTTCCATTCATCATTGATTGATTGTAAACCACATCGTCTGAAAAAATGATGAACATATTTTTATTAACATCCAGTTCGAATTTCAAATATTACCTAATATTTTGATCGAGTCGCACAAATCATTCGATTAATTTAAGCGCAATATTTAGGTAATTATAAAGGAACCTCTTAAACGAGTTTGTCCATGTGGACGACGTCTTGACCACGCTACACAAATTACAACAATACCAACTAATACGACAACGACAGTAGCTCCAGCAGGTACCACGATATTTAAATCGAGCCATGTTGGAAGCCATGGAAACAGCGCATACAAAGATTGTTCTTTTTCCGGCGGAGCTAAGGTACCTTAAAGCAAAAAAAAAAAAATACTCCATAGACTTACCTTTCATATCATCTCCTTTTCCACGTAGGAAACAAATAACGATGAATGCGACAATGATAACTAGAATGGCGGATGCTACTGGTACAAATAGGTTCAAATTTGCTAGCAGAATTCGCATAGTTTCGTCACTCGTTGCCCTAAAGCCTCCATCGCTCATGTCACCAAGCTCTCGAGCTGGTGCTATAGTACCTGTAACATCCACCATTACAAATAGTATCCAATGTCGTGTAATACGTTTCCTTTGATTTTTAATTCGGCCGGCAGGAAAATATAAACGGTAGAAGATATTATTCAAGGTACGTACTTCCTTCCATGGTTAATGTGGCGAATTCGTATTCACCGACTACGAATCCGGCGCTGTTATGAGCTGTTACTCTTAAATGATACCAATTGGCTGGTTCTAAATCGAGCAGTAGGTAGTTTCCGGTTGGTTTTACGTTGTTGGCGATTTGGTTCCATTCTTTGGCAGCCCTGGTGAGCGAAAATAGGACGTGGAAATTGTTAAAATAATTTTCGCAGCGAGATTGATAAAATGGAATCCATGTAAAACGACTTACTTCTTTTTGTATTCGATCACGAAGTAATACATAGGACATCCTCCATCTTTCCAAGCGGTTAATTGAAGAGTAACTGAATTAGTGGCCACTGTAATGAATTCATTAACGTTAGGATATGCAGGTTTCGATCCTGATGTTCTTGCTTGTTGTACAACTGAAGTGTCGCCATTTCCAATTCTGTAATAATTTAAACGATCGTAATACCAGTCAATACCATCATAAAAAAGGGTTTCATCGGCAGCTTCGAAAAATACTAACGAATTATAAGCGAAAGCCATTATCTGATATCTCATTCCACACGATAAATTTTCAATAACGAATTTTTCCGTGTTCGGTGGCACTTGAACAGTTTCAGCTTCTCCGAAATCCGGTTTAAAGCGTACAGTGTAACCGTGGATGGGTTCAGTTTCGCCCGAATGAGGTTTCACAACAATAGCAATTGAGCTATTTGAAGTCGATTCTATTTTAACTTCAGGTTGATGAGGAGGTGCTATAAGAAAAATAATGAAATGATGAATACGTGATCGCATCTCGATAGAAATAATTTTGATATAGGTAAATACCATGAATAATAAGACGATGAGTAACGTAATCTTTTCCGAAAGAATTCTCAACGGAGCACGAATATTCTCCAGCATCGGTTCTGGTGACAGCTTTAATCAACAATGATCCTTCGGCTAATTGTCTAATACGTTCGTTACTTTCCAAAGCACGTCCTTTCACTTTCCACGAAATTTCTGGTGCCGGTTGACCGACAGTTAAACATGGTAATTTGACATCTTCGCGATAAGTGGCGGTGAAATTATCACTAAATGAAGCTATTTTTGCTGGAACTGTAAACAAAAATTCCAAGTTGCAATACAAACGTCCTCGCAAGAATATGTTCAGATAGAATACACCTACCTTTAGCATTTGGAGCAACAATAACGGTTTTGGAAGGTTGGCCTTCGCCTACATTGGTGGAAGCGGTCACCCAAAATTCATATTGTTCCTGTTTCTTGAGATTTTTAGCTTCGTAATTCATTTGTAAAGGTGAAACTTTTTCGCTTTTTGCTTCGGCCTAATAATTTTAAATATTTATCAATAATGTTATGGAAATATATAGGTAGGCGGATAGGTAACGTATTCGGACAATTGGAAGATATAACGTACTTCTTTAGAATGTTCCTTATAATAAACGGTATATTGCGTAATAACACCATTAGGTTGAGATGGAGATTTCCAACTGACTAGAATCGATTCAGCAGACATGACTAGAGCTTTAATAGATGATGGCGCTTCGGGAACTGTAACAAAAATCCATCATTAAGTCAACTTGCTGCATTAAAAAATGGAAAAAAATCATCGCAACGCGATACTTTTTGAGCCTCATTTCGGCAAAGTAAAAGGAATACACGATCTGTTCACTCATGGAATAAAAAAGGAGCGTTTTACGACGTATAGCCTGATTTTCTATACCATATTGTAAATTAATAGCAGACTATTACGGTTTATTGACCCATTCACGGCGGGCAAGAAGGGGGTGAAAAAATCAACAAACTCCATTTTGCGGTGCTAGAAAACTATTAAGACCAATTTTGGCCATGTCAGATATTCATTTTTATTTTTTTATTTTTTCCCCCAAACACTAAAAATTATTTGCTCAACTCAATACCGACAAAAATCGCTCAAATTTGAGAGATAGGCTTAGGTCAGCAGCAGATTTGACATTTTGGAATGGGGTTGACCTCAAGTCAAAATTCAGTAATATCCAAATTTGGGGGACGGGGTGCTGAGGTGCCAAAATTGCAAAAGATGTTCATACTTAAGCCGATTGATAGACAATCCAATATTATTTAACATATCTAAAAATCAGCCTTCTAAGTCAATTAGGAGAGGAGATATGGGAGTTTTTCCTTGAAAGAGAGCTTTTCCTCTCCTATCTCCTTTTTTTAAATTGATCTAAGAAGTTGAAATTTGGTATGCAGACTTGATAGGGGTCATAGATGTGCCTTTTGAAGGTTTCTACTCTACAGAGCCATTGCTCCCCTTACACTCCAATGGTCAATTTTTTTTTATTTTTCGAGTTAATTCCTCGCATAACTCCCCTTCAAATTGAACTAAGAAGTTGAAATTTGGTGTGTACATTGAATATAAGTGCTGGAAGGGTTTTGTAGAGGTTTCAACTTTTCAGCCACATCACACCGCCTCACAGTTTCGAAAATGTAGTTTTTTTGATTACTTTTTCTTATTTTCAAAGTTTGTTCCTCGCATAGCTCCCTTCCAAATTAAGTTAGAGGGTTGAAATTTGGAATACACATTTAGTATATGTCTTTAATGTGTCTTTTGGTGGTTTCAGCTACTTGCTCCTACTACTATTCGAGAAAAAATATCCCAGAGCGTTCAATTTTTTTAATTTCAATGAAAATCAGGCTCAAAAAGAATCGTTTTTTTTCTTTCTTGGACAGTGGTAGGGGTACAGATAGATACTTATTGGAGTGAATGGCTGAAACACCCTGGAATGCACATCTTAGACCGCTTCTAAATCTCCATGTCAAATTTCAATACCCTATTTCTATTTAGGGAGAGATATGCGTGCTAAAAAGTAGAAAAATAAGAAAATCCTATCGAAAAACTACATTTATGAGAGCTGTGAGGAAGGCGCAATGGAGCTGAAAAGTTGGGACCTCAAAAGGCACATCTAGAACCCCTACTTAATGTGCATTTCGAATTTCACCTTTCCAACTCAATAGGGAAATATGCGCGGAAGAGCCTTTTTTAAAGTTCAAAAAATTGAAAACCCCCTCATTTCTCCTGTCACAACTGACGTACGAAGCCAATTTTTGGATACGTAACTAATACAACTTCTAACCCTCGCTCGATTAATTTAAAAACGAACAATTTTTGCAATTTCAGCTCCTCAGTACCCCCTCACCCAAATTTGGGCATATTTGATCTTGTACACACACGGCTATCCCCACAGTCGCCAATCCGAGTCTATTGCCCAAATTTAACCGATTTTGGTTGGTAATAAGTTGAGCACATGATTTTTTATTTCCTGGATGGGGGAAGGGGATAAATTAACAGAATAAATATCTGACTTCTCCAAAAATGGTTTCAATAGTATTCTAAGATCCTAAAACGGATTTAGTTAATACCCCCACCCCATCCCATCCGCACCCTGTTTGTCAGTAAAATATAACAAAAAACCAAGCTAAAAAGAACTACAAATATGTATTTCAGGGGTAAAAATCTTACCATCTTGATCAGTCTGGCAATGAATAATATTGCTTTTAACACCATCGCCACCACTGGTATAAGCTAAGATTTCCATACTATAATTGGTATATTTCTTTAATCCGTGAAGAATCGTTTCGCTCGAAGGGGTGATCATCGTTTCTTTGGTACTTTCATCTAACAATAGTAACAAAAAAAAAAATCATATTAATATTTCACCTAAATAATTGTGCTTATTAAAAGTACATAAATAGAATAAATATCCGAATTTCTTACCAAACCATGTTTCACTGGGTCCAAAAATAACTTTATATCCTTTAATGATACCGTTGGCTGAGATCAAAGGAGGCGATATCCACGATACTCTGATTGTTTGTGAGGTTAAAGTTGTGCAGGTAGTATCATGAGGAGGTTGTTCGGGAATACCTTCAGCAGTATATTGTCTAGTTTCGTTCGATAATGGTCCAGGACCCAATTTATTGAAAGCTTGAACCACTACAGAGTACTGGGTGTAGGTTCTGTAACATTATTTCCCATTATAGTATAATCTTCGTTCGATGACATGAACTAAATTTTATCATAGTAGTCGTAACAGTATTCGGATTGACTATAACAATACTGAAGCTCGTTCATGAAAAATTAAGAAATGCTGCAGAGTGCATTATTTTGATACATTAACTCATGGAGAGGATATAGAAGCTACGATTTTGATTTTCAGATGAAAGTACAAATACAAAATCGATAGATTTTAGCAATTCTATCAGAAAATTTTCAACAAAAGTTTCATCAACGCTGATAACTTACTTCAAATTATGAATTTCAAGGTGATGTTCTTTACCATCTTCTTTATTAAACTCGACAGTTTCAAAAACATATGGTTTATCGGCATTTTTATCACCATTTGCTGTTGGTTTATAACCAACGTAATAACCTTGGATTTCACCATTCCATTCTGATTTTTCCGGTGGTTTCCAGAATACTTTCAGAGTCTTTTGGTCGACCGGTTCTACTCGTACTTCGGTCGGAGCACCGCTAGGGGCTGAATAAAAATTATTCAAAGTAGGATGTCAATATTATCGAATCAATAGTGAAAATATTAGAAACATATTATAACGATGATATTTTACCTTCTTCGGCGCTAATAATGGTCACAACATCGGAAGGTTCGGATAGTCCTAGATCATTTTCGGCAACGATACGAAAATGATAAGTGGTAGCTGGACGTAAAGTCATTACGGATACTAAAGTTTCAGTTCCAGCAACCAGAACACGTTCCATGTCATTATCCCAAGTTCCTAGAATAAATAAATTCCACGAAAAGTTAGTTACCTACCAATAAAATTTTAACGAAATAGTTTAAATAAAATACAAAAAAAAAAAAAAATTACCTCTGGTAATTTTATATTCTACGTGATATTTGGTAATTGGAGAATTTCCGTTGTACGGAGCGATCCAAGACATTTGCACAGATCGGCCAGATTTATTTAATACTTTCAAACCATAAGGAGCTTCGGGTGGTTCTAATAAGTAAAAGAATTGAAAAATACAACAGATAAAAATATTCGTAAGCAAGGGTAGAATTCCAAGACAAAAGTAGGTAGCTACCTTGAACAATTAAATTAATGCTGCTATCATCGCTGCCAAAGGAGTTCGTGGCGATACAGGTAAACAAAGCTGAATCACTTCGTTCGGTTCGTTTAATACTTAGGCCAGATAAAACACCGTTTGGTTGTATTTCTTCGCGAATTGTATATCTGAAAGCAAAATGAGATACGTGAGAAGAATACCTACCCAAGAGCTATTTTTAGGTAGAATTAACCAATCGTCTAGGCCTGCTTAGTGCTTACCTTCCGTCGCCTTTCGAGTCGAGTCTTTTATTATTCATGTTCCATAAAATACCGATTGGTTTTTCACCTTTGGCTTCGCATTGCAAGACAGCCGGCTCATCTTTACGTGCGGTTTGATTACGTAGTTTAATATCGAATTGAGGAGGAGCTGAAAAATATCAATATGTTCGGGTGAATTTTCAGCTCTTAAAATCATAACACATAGGCCTATATTTATCCAGTTTGTATAGATGATTTTGTAAAGTAACACGTACCTTGGACATTAACATTGATAACGGCCGAAAGTCCGGATCCGATTCCATTTACAGCTTCGCACAAATAATACCCTTCGTTACTCTTTTGGATATTATTAATAGTCAAGGTTCCGTCTTCTACTTTAATGTCAGAGTTATTTTTCAAATCCTTATACTCGCCGGGTGATGGTCCTGAAAAAATTGCAACCATAAAATTCCCAATATGCAGATACCAAAAGTGCATGGGTTTCGCGGGTATTGACCACTGCAATATTCCAACTTACCAATAGCTTTTTTCCATGTGACTTGTGGACGAGGAAAACCATCAGCTTTGCATTCGATTTTGGCATCGCTGCCTTGTGCAAAAGCTTTATCAGACGGTTCTAAAATCCAGCGAGGAGGCACTAAAAAAATTTTCAAAAAGCAGGTTAGTTATGGAGTAATGACCTCTCGTACATTTATTAACTTAATTTTTTTTTATGAAGAAAAAATTATTTCTAAACGAGATGCTAATTACAAATCTGCTAACCAGTGCAATGTAGTAAAATTTTCCCATCTTATCAAGTGATAAAAAGCTGGACGTACCTATTTTTATTATTAAGAAGTAGAAAAAATGTATCTAAAATTTGGGACACATCTGAAACTCAATTATTCATGATAATAGGTACTTTTTTAGCCGAAAAGTTAAGATGAGAAATTTTTTATAAGTGGGATTTTTCTAGTCAATTTTGCTTGTAAAATGTCTTCTTTTTACTTTACATCTGTTCCAGATTTCGAACAAATCTTGTATTTTTTTTTCATTTTTCACGAAAAAAAAAGAACTGAGGATGCTGATTCAAGTGAGAAATTTTTTCTAATTGAAATAATAAATTCTGGAAATTTGATTCGCCAATTTAAAATGCAGAAATAATAATTCTTATGGAATTTTTCTCTACTTAAAACGCTTTTACATGATCGAATATGAAAAAAACTGAAAAAAATTCTATTGGGGTTGTATGAATTTAGTTGGAACTCCAAAAAGGCACATTTAGGAACCTACGTGGCAAGTTTCAGCTCCCTAGCTGAACAGCAGGAAACATCTATAAACGAGGAACCCACTTGAAAACTGTAAGAATGAACTACAAATCAATTATTTCAGGCTTGGGAAACGAGAGAAGGTGGTGCAATGAAGATGAAAAGTTGAAATTCCACAAAAAACATACGTTTGACACATAGAGGGGAGCGGGGGAAGAAGGGTTGGTGGGGACAGTTGTACAAAGAATCGACCCAAAAAACATCACCCGAAAAAAAAAAACACTTTCGAAATCGCAAAAGGGTACAGTGAGGCTCAAAGGTCCAAAATTCCCAAAATGCTCATTTAGAGAACCTACAACAAATCTACGGGCTAATTTTCAATGCTCAAGATCAATTTGGAGAGGCGTTAGGCAAGGAACCGACCGCTTTCAAAGTCGCAAAAAGTCTCCCCTCCCATTTTTGTTTACAATTAACATAGAAGGATGATTTTTGGATATGTTAAGCAGCTTTTGATTCTTTATCGACAAACTCTCACACAAACAATTTTGGCAATTTTTGCTTCTCGGCACCCCCTCTCCTAAATTTAGACATAATTTTATTTTAACTCAAGGTCATCTCCACTCATGTACATCTAATCAGCCTTCAATGTAAGCCTATTGGTGGAATTTAAGCGAATTTAATCAGTATTGCCCTGAGTAAATAATTTTAGTCTTCAGTAAAAAAAAAAATAAGGCTCAAACGTACCCAAAAAAACCGTTCTAATGACCTTTTACATTTCCAAAATGGATTTTATTAGAAGCATCGTGATACTTTTGGACTTATACCAAATCTACACATCGAATTTCAACTTCCTAGCTCAATTTGGAAAGGAGATAATAGGGGAGAAACAAACTCAAAAATTAAGAAAAACCGACCAAAAAATTATATTTTTAGGGCTGTGAGGGGAAGCAATGGGTCTGAGAAGACGAAACCTCCAAAAGGCACATCTATAGTCCAACTAAATCTACATACCAAATTTCAAATTCCCTACTCAATTTAGGAGGAGGTGATAAGGGAGGAACAGCCCTTTTTCCAGGTCGAAAAGGGGAAAAGCATATCTCCCTTCCTGATTGACCTAAAAATCAGATTTTTAGATATACTATACAACATTAGATCGTTTATCGATTGGCTCAAAAAGAAACAAGTTTTTGATTTTAGCCCTTCTGTATTCCCCCCTCCCCCAGTTTGAGCACAATTGAATTTAGACTCGAGGTCATCTCGACTCCTAAATATCAAATCCTCCGCCAAATGAAGCCTATTCTCCAAATTTTATCGATTTTGGTCAGTATCGAGCTGAGCAAATCATTTTTAGTTTCGGGAGGAGGGAGAGGATATATATATAAATATCTGACATGGCCGAAAATTGTCGTAATAGTCTTCTAGGACCCCAAAACGGATTTTGTACACCGCCCCTCATTCGTCGTAGATCGATAGACCGTAATAGCCTAGTTTTCATTGACAAAATGACACAAAAAGTTAGGTTTAAAAGTAAAAAAATTGAGCTTTGCACTCAACATCATCACTTTTTCAGAGCTGTGTGGGAGGGGGAGGGTGCAATGCGGATAAAAAGTATTTTTCTCAACAGCATCATCATCGCAGTCCTTTTTTTAAGCACAGATTTACTTCAATTTGTAATTAGCACTCACTCGTACGAGTCATTAAAACCGGTTTTCACCGATTTAACAACTCGCATTCTTATAAATACAACTACATTAACGCAAGAGGAAAAAAAAAGAATAGAAGAAAAACACCAAAAAGTACCAACTACGTACCATATATCCAGCAACAAAAAACAAAAATTTCGTGCAAATTAACATGCGATTAATCTAGAAAAAAAAATTAAATAAAGAAGCTTAATCGAAATGAAAAATAGCACCTTTATGATCGTACAAACAAAGCCAATAAATACCATTCGCGTTAATAAACATCACACATACAAAAAAAAAAAATCAGTTATTTGCATGCAATATAGGTACTCTAGATGACACCGATATTTACTCGATAACTGATTTCAATTAAAACTACAGATAAATATATCGCATAACACATAATGTACATATCAAACTACAGCTATAGAGGAGAAAAACAATAGAAATTCATATATACGCATGCAATCCGCTAAAACTCATGCACTATCTACCAAAATACAGAGAGTGAAAAAAAAAAAGTGCAAATAATCAAGTGCAAATAAGCCAAAAAGACTGTGTGGAAATGGGATTTCGTAGGAAAATGAACATATGATCTGATGAAAACTGAGATGGGAAGTATAATACAGGATATTACAATAATAGTTTGATTTTATAATAAAATTTTTTTTCTTTAAATATTTATCGTTTGTTATTCGATTTAAATTTGTTACTTTAAAGTTAATTTCCGACCGGTTAAATTTTTTTTTTTTTAATAATTTAGAATAAATCTACCGTATTTAAAATATTAGTATGTTCGTAAGTACTTAAAAAAGGTACACGTTCGCTTAACAATATGACAATTACGCACTAAACTAAATTTACACAATGAAATATCGTTCGGATATTTCTCCAAAAAAAAAAAAAAAAAAAAAAAAAAAAAAAAAAAAAAACAATCAACAAAAGCATAGATTTTGCCTTCTGTCGTAGGCTACAAGAAGTACACATTCACTCAACAATACCAAAAAAAAAAAAAAAAATTGTAGAAATAATATCGATACCCTTAACACGAAGTGAAGACGAATATTTTGTAACACCGGCTGGATTACTAGCTTGACAAGTGTATATTCCGGAATGTTCGAGATCCAATTTTTTCATCGATAGTATGGATGTCATGTCATCTAACGCGACTACCTTAATCTTATCATTTTGTTTCAAAGGTTCTTGATCTTTAAACCAACTAATTTCCAGCGGCGAATCACCGGCTGTAATGGTACATACGATTTTCGTCGATGTTCCACCATTAAGTCCATCTTGATTGAATGAGAACGGTTGGATGACAGCCAATTCTATAATAATTTCATCGCCGATTTACAATTTTTTTTTTTTTTTTCAATTTCAGAACTACTACGAGTACAAGTGATATTTAAAGAAATGGGCGAGGGGGAAACATGGCACTTGAATCCACAACACGACCAACGAACAACGCCTAATAGGAAAAAAAAACCACTACCTATTTGGAAAGCGAAAAAATTTCAAAGCTAAGATAGGTAAAAAAATATGCAGCCAGGCGCTACATAGAAAATTTACTACCAAGAAAACACAATAGTTGAAAACCCCTTCCTCAACGTATATAAACACACCCTTCACGTATAACGAAGCTGTATGATGAGCATCTCCGGCTGTATTTTTAGCCGAACACGTATAATTTCCGGAATCATTGACTGAGAGAGATGTTAATGTCAACATGACCATCATTTCGTCCAATTTCATGATACGACGATTACCTCCGGCTGATAATTCGGCACCATCTTTCAACCATTTTATTTCAATTGGTAAGTCTCCGGAGATTATTGTGCATAGTACTTTGGCGGTGTTTTGTTCGTTGATTGTGTTTAAATTAAATGTAAACGGTTCGATCTGCGGTTTAACTATAAAATATTTCAAATTTGTAATTGAATCGGATTTTAAAATTAAGTCAAAAATAATTATAGAAAATCGACGAACAATTAAAAATATAGATTTACAAAAATTCTTAAAGATTATATACGAGTAGTACCTAAGTTTGGGTAATTAAAACTATAGCTAGTTTATTTTTTATAAAAATATGATAACTATAGAATACATACAGAGTGATTCAGAAAATTTCTGTAGCCCCTTCAAAGTTCTCAGTATGCAGTTCATGCTGTATCAAACTGAATACAGTAGACTAATCGATGAATAAAATATCACGTGGTTGTTTTTAAAATTCGAATACGCCCCTTCAATAAATTTCTTATATTACCCAGTTACACAGTAATGTAATGTAAGTTGCATACCCACTCATTTGAAGGCGCTGTGATTCTCTGTATCACCCTGTATAAACATGTAACACTTTCTATTGTTATTTGACCTGACTTTTCGGCTCCTATGAAGGCAAGAATCATATAAGTAGGTATACGAAACCAAAGGACGTTGTCCCATTTGCACGATAACTCAAACATTATGTGAGGGAAGTATGAAGTGATACGACTATACTCTAAAAGGTAATCTCAGATAGGTACAAATTGACGATACGTGGGTGTATGATCATCTACAATATACTGGGATTGCACTTAATAATCGGGAAAAAAAAATTCTAAAAACCAAAAAAAAAAAAAATCTAATAATTTATATAAGTAACATAAACGCGCGTTAACGAAAGCCACAGACAGAATAGTAGAAGAAAGAAAACATAAAAAAAAAAAAATTAAAAAATACAGCTTAGTGCATAATTTTTGATTTCAATTTACCATTTATATTTAATTCGGCGGTATATTGAGTCATAGCGAAGTTACTAACACTCTCAACGGTACAAGTATAATTTCCTCTATGGAAAGCATCGGTAGACTCGATTAACAGTACGTTTGACTTTTGACCGAACATTTTTGTAGTAATTCCTAGCTCAGATAGAGGTCTATTGCTAGATCCGCTAAATGACCAAGATATGTTCAACGGTAAATCACCTTCTAATATTAGACAAGACACTTGGGCCGCTTGTCCGGCAAATATCGGTTCGTCAAATTTGAACGGAGCTATTCTAGGGCGTACTATAACCATAAAAAGGTGAAAAAAAAAATACAAATAAAATCAATTTTGATTTTTCTGCGACGCAGGAAAAAAGATAGATCTTAAGGTAACAATCCTATTTCCAATCGATCTTTTGGAAAGAAACCTTCGAAAATATCGTTTTAAACGATTGCACATAAAAAAATCATAATTTAAGCGCGGGCATTAAGTATGATAAAGTTTAAAAATACACAATAAGTACACATCGTATCGAATATACATGCAATCTGAATCAGCCTAAGCGAATATATATATATATAAAAGGATATAACAAGAAACCTTTTACGTACACATGGTCAAGCTCAACAAAATATAAATTTAAACTTAATCTCGGGCTTCATTACATGTACCTCTACCTACTACATACAACGAACGTACGTATTTTGTAGAATTACCATGAATATTTAATTCGGCTGAATAATGACTATAGAGTCTTAAATTCGATAGACTTTGAGCAATGCATGTATAATTGCCTCTATGACTCGCATCTGTGGATTCTATCAACAGCATACTAGTCTTTTGTCCGAATCCGCTGATAGAGATATTCATCTCAGATATAGACCTATTACTCGAGCCCTTATAAGTCCACGTTATATTCAAAGGTAAATCTCCTTCGGATACTAGACACGTTACTTGGGCCGCTTGTCCGGCGAATATAGGTTCTTCGAAACTAAAGGGTACTATACGAGGTGGTACTAGAAATTGTAAAAATTTACCATCAATTAATTCGTTTTAAAAAGTAGAAAGATATCAGTGTTAATTTTTTCTTATCCAAGGATTTGAATATGTGAAAAGGCATATAACACTATGAAGTGTAGGTATACTTTGAGAATAGAAAAATGGAAGATACTCTTCAAGACGAGACGATACCTATGTAAATTTTCACCTAAAAAAATTAGAAATTAAAATTTGAGATTTTATATAAATACAGATCTGGAAACTCAAATTTAATTTTAGATGATCGTGACGTTTTTCACTCATTAAAAGGTTAATATGAGATTGAAAGGATACCTCATAAGGGCAATGCCTATACCATCATGCTCTGATTCAAATGAAACTTAGATAGTTGTCAAGAACATGTGAAGACATATGTAAATTAAAATTTTCAGCTGTCAAAATTGAGTCTTCGAATTTTGGTGAATTTTCAATGGTTTCCATACTAATAATAAAATGGCAATAAACGATTAAAAACTATTATTCGTCGAAAAATTTTTCAAAAGAAATTAAAAGAAATTTTCAGGAAGCTGAACTTTTGTTAACAGCCTTTCTCAGGATCGTATTTTTGGAGAAAAAATTTTGAGATCACATTTCGATCTGACCCCTTTGATTTTCGAAAAATTTTGTATCAGTTGTGGATGTGAGATAAAAGACCATTACTTCAAATGGAGCATATCGAAGTGATTCATGATTGGTACTTTACTTTACAACCAAAAAAACTCTTTACCTACTAAAAAGTTTTAATTTTTAAAAATCCCATTCAAAAATTAATTTTAGAAATAAATAATGCAGTGAAAGCAAAACAAACTTGATTTTACACATTTTTGGCCTGACATAAAAATTGAAAAATCTACCAGTACATTTTGTTGTAATGCTTTTTAATATAAAAATGTGCTCGTAGCTCCTTTAATGTTCATATTATACAAAAAGCGAATGTAACAAAATTTTTTATACATTCAATGTACTATTCATTTATATCATTACCTTTTGTGACGAATTTATTTATTCAATATGCCTAAGTAACCCCTTCAATTTTTCAGCTGGCCAAAAATTAAACGTGGCAAAATTTACGTAGATTCGTATCAACTATTCATCGATGTACTTGAAAATTCGTTATGATCAATCTGTAAAGAGGGGGTGGCAGGGCGAAGGGAACCTAACCTAACCCTCATGCCAATTTTGCAACACGGAACAAATCTCAATACCCCACCTACTTTTTGAATGCCCAACTCTGAAACCAATCCGCGATGACCTAAAAATACAAAACAACAACATCCCTGATGATGAAACTGAAATCAAAAAGTTCCTATCATTCGTAACCAAAACCAAAATAACCAAACAGATCTAACACCCCCTTGACACTGGGCGTAACAATCTTGAAAATTATACACGCCCAGTATAAATAAATAAAAAAAAAAAAATTACAAAAGTATAAATCTGTATTCACAAAAATGTTTATGCCACTGCACAGGTAGATAATTGAAAATTTCAAAGTGGCTGAGGAAGAGGTGCATCACTGGCTTCGTGAATTTATAAGGGAGGGACAGCCCTTTTTTCTATTAATTGGCTCAAAAGGGAATAATTTTTGCGTTTTTTTGGCCCCTCAGCATCCCCCCCAATTTGGGCATAACTGAATTTTGATCCAAGGCCATCCCCACTGACAAACTGAGCCGATTGACCAGATTGGAGCGATTTTGGTCAGTATCGAACAGAGTAATTAATTTTAGTCTTGGGCGGACGGAGGAGGGATTAAAAATGAATATCTAACATGACCAAAAATAGTCGTAATGATCTTACAGGACCTCAATATGGACTTTGTTGAATTCCCCTCTCATAGTTTTTTGAGTTTGCCCCCCACATATCTCCCCACAAATTGAGTTCAGAAGTTGAAATTTGGTGTGTACATTTAAAAGGAGTGCCATTTGTGCCATCTTTACTATAAAATCGATAATTTTTTATCCCACTACTTAAGGTGGTAGGCTTCTTATTTTTACTTGGTAAAATTTTTTTTGACTCCCCCTCCCTCCTCTTCTGTCTCTTCATAGGAAAATAATTCCAATAAAAAAATTCATATATCTGTGTCGAAACTATTTCAAAATGAATTCGTTTTCTCATTTATGAAAATTAGGCATGGTAAAATGTTATCCCCCTTCACCCTTCCACCCCCTCTTTACAGATATATCATAACGAATTTTCAAGTACATCGATGAATAGTTGATACGAATCTACGTAAATTTTGCTACGTTTAATTTTTGGCGAACTAAAAAATTGAAGGGGCTACTTAGACATATTGAATAAAAAAATTCGCCACAAAAGGTAATGATACAAATGAATAGTACATTGAATGCATAAAAAATTTTGTTACATTCGCTTTTTGTATAATATGTACATTGAAGGAGCTACGAGCACATTTTTATATTAAAAAGCATTACAATAAAATGTACTGGTAGATTTTTCAATTTTTATGTCAGGCCAAAAATGAGTAAAATCAAGTTTGTTTTACTTTCACTGTATTATTTATTTCTAACATTAATTTTTGAATGGGATTTTTAAAAATCAAAACTTATTAGTTGTCGCTTCAAATTTTTGAATTAGGCAAAAGTAATGGGCCATGAGCAAGCCCTTGTAAGACTATTCTATTTTCTGAAAATGTTCATCTCTTCAATTTTTATTTCAACCTGAAGCACAAAAAGTGTTGTTTAACCTTTGTTCAATGTATTTTTCAACCCCAGAATATTTTGGTTTTGCTATCTAGAAATTTCTTTTCAAGTTCCCTTCCCTTACCTACACTCCAAAAGTCCGTCTCGTTTCAAAGCAGCATTCCTCCACTATCATTACCAAATCTAATGAAAAATTCAATTGTAAAAGAAATGAATATTCGAACGAGGGCCAATTGGAAACTAAACTACAGTATTCGATAATGATGCTATTCAATTGAAAATTCATTACGACTAAAATTAGATACATGTTCTTAAAAATACGAATACATATTACTACATCGTAAATAAAGTATTAATAATTTACAAACGAGCATGGTTTAAAAATTAGGTAGTTCATTATCACGAACTACGAAAGGTCATCTCAGTACCATATACGACGACCGGAATATTTCGAAGTAAGTATATAACTTACACATGTAAATATGTACTTATAGTGTGCTTTGTGCGATACAAACATATAAAATTGCGTACACATAGATATATATATACGATATGTAGAGATGCATACATCATGCAAAACATATAATATAATATGATAGTAAAACACCATAATAGAAATAGAAACACATCAGTGTATAGGTAAATAGCATCGGTGCTGTGGCTCACGTAGGCTACATATGTATACCATGATGAAAAAAAAAATTACTCAGTGTCATACAATCTTAAGTTCTTAACACTGATAATAATCTTTAGATAGGTATAGCAATTAGTGAAAAGCTAATTACGTATAATTTGAATCGAGCGCGAAAATTTTTTTAGCATGTTATAACGATGAGCTAGTTCGATATTAAAGATACGATAAAAAAATGTTATATGTGTGCAATTTGTTACCGACGAACGAGGAATTTGTCTTTTTTGGTTAGTCGATTGGATCTCGTGTATAGGTATATAGCTTTTAATATTACGAGCCATTTTTTAATATTAAAACACTTTCGAATACAGCCAAAAAAAAAAAAAAAAAAAAAAAAATGCTGCGAGGGGACATTTAAAGATACATTGATTGTGCTCATGAGATAAATGAAATAAAAAAAAAACACGCAACCATGAAACGTCTTATGTATTATTGTATAATAAAGATGTGTGATTGCGAGAATTATTTATGTTCGACACCATCATTCCACATTGATTAATGTATACAATTGCCACCATAACCTTTTCTGTGACTTTCATTGAATTACCGTTGATATTTAACGTAGCTGTCGTATTTGTCGAGCCGGCAGGATTACGAGCTGTACACGTGTAATTTCCTCGATGCCTGAGTTGAGTATTCTCGATGACTAAGACGCTAACTTTACTAGTGACTTTAGTCGTCGATATACCTAAATCGGTCAATTTCTCCGAACCGTGTAGGCTCCAAGTTATATCAAGAGGGGGATCGCCTTCAGCTACGGTGCACGTAACTTGGGTCGTAACCCCGGCAAATATCGGTTGCTCGAAAGAAAACGGTACGATTCGTGGTTTCACTATAAAATTTCATTATAATATCTAAGTAAAATATTGGTGAAATATATCAACGTAGGTAGGCATGTAAGTAAATTATAAGGAAACATACATAAACCATAAAAAACAACAACAACAACAACTAAAAACACTATTTGTGAGATGTATACACCCCTGGTGTCTATTTTGAGGCTCCTTAGGTAACATGATAACCGCAACAGCGAAGCATACGAAGCTTTTTACATCTCACAAATTTATCATAATCGATCACAACAACAAATCCACATAGATCTTATTCAAAATGATAGGTAGGTATGACTAAAATAAAAATAAAAATAAAAAAAGCCACTCTAATTCTATCTGCTGTTTGGTTTTTCTCATTGGCGGGAAATACGTATCAAAAATTAGAATACATATAAATATATAGATTACACCTAAACACAGGCAGGCAGGTCCATTTATAAAGGACTAAGTAGGTAGGTAATGAAAAATATCGCATGCACATATCTTCGGTTCATTTTTACCATGTACATCGAGTATAGTGGAATAATTGGCGGTTCCGGCGTTATTCTTGACCGAACACGTGTACCGGCCTTGATGACTACCGTTTGTATCGGCAATAAGCAGAACGCTCGCTTGATGGCCGATTTTATATGTAGAAATACCAATTTTGGTAAATGGCATCGAGCTTTCAAAACTCCACCAAATATCCAGCGGTACATCGCCTTCGGATACTAAACATGTTACTTGGGCTGATTGGCCGGCGAATATTGGTTTTTCAAATTCAAATGGTACGATTCGCGGTTTGACTAGAATCGGTGATCATAGTTAAATTTAATTACAAATTTAATAAATTATTAGAATAATGTCCAAATAAGCTAAAATGGGTTACATTTGTTTAAAAATAATAATAATAATAATAATAAATTCGTTAAACTATACAGAAACTATTAAAAAGGATAAAAACATTACGACGAATTCGGTGTAAAGCCAAACTATAAAACAAAAAAATTTTAAAGCCATGGTGCATTTTTCGTATCACTACCAATGCCATAATTATAATAGAAATATACACATCACGGGTCAAATAAATACAAGTATACGTAAAAGAAACACAATAATATTATTCCAAAGCTGCAGATAATTTACCATGGACATTCAAGACCGCGTTGTAGGATACAGTTGCGGCATCATTTTTAGCATAACAAGAATAATTTCCTCGATGCTCAAATCCCGCGTTATCAATTAACAAACTACTTCCTTTGCTACCAAGCTTATGCTGAGTTATTCCCTCCGAGGTGCCCTCATATTGCCAAAATATCTCTAACGGTAAATCGCCCTGCGATACTAAACACGTAACTTGAACCGACTGACCCGAGTATATTGGCGACGAGCCGAACTCGAATGGTATTATTCGAGGAGGAACTAGTAACAAATATCATATAAAATATATATATATAAACTTATCACAAATTATTGTACACATTAATTTAGGTAGGTTAATTAATATATACACGTGATAGGGAAAAAGATCAGGCACGGTTCAACATAAGGAACGAAGTTTTGTAAATCCAACAGAGACCATTAACGCGCGCGTATCCAATAGCAATGTACCAATAAATAACAGCAATAACAACAATGTAAAAAAAAAAAAAAACACCACCTCTACTCGTAAAAAATACGTATTTTCAAATTACGTGCCGTTAACGTATAAAAACGAAGAATACGTAGAGACTCCGGCTGAATTCTCGACGCGACACGTGTAGTTCCCCTGATGATCGAAATTCACCGGATTTACCAATAACAATTTACCCCTGTTACTGACCGGAGTCACTAGAACACCGTCCGGAAGCGAGCCAGCGTTTTGTTCGGACGTGGTTATTCCGTCGAAATGCCAAGAAATATTTAAAGGAGAATCTCCTTTGATCGCTAGACACGAGAGTTGCACGATATCTCCGGCGTTTGCCGCCTCTTCGCCGAATGAGAATGGCATTATGGAGGGTGGCACTGTAACAGAAGTCTGTCTATGGTGAGAAGTTACCGGGCCGGATATGTGATGTGGGAGCGGACTATAGGGGAAGAAGGAAACGATATAGGTACGTGCAAAAACCTAACTTTAAAAATTTATCAGTTTTATATTATTTGAATCGAGAAGACTGTGAAAATTCAAAGTTTTAAAAATACCCTGGCAGAGTATCTTCATGATAAACGCCCCAGTCCAGTAAATCGATCGACATTTGTTTGGAAAAATTGGAGGAAAATTCAGAACAAAGATTTTTTTCAATAATTTGTGGCGAATTTTTTTTCTTTTTAATAATGAAACTCTTCTTCGACTGGTGTGCATAGTCCGGAAAGGAGTTGAGACCCCTCCAGAATACACATTTCTCTCCTTATCTCCTCTAAAATTGCTTTTACAGCAAAAATAACTCGATACTTTTTTGTTCTACTCAAAATTTCCTATAACTTTTGTATTCAACATTTTTTCATAAAAGCCATAGGTAGAGAGATAGAGGATTTTTAGAAAATTTTACATGAATCATTCAAACCCCTACCCATGATAAGTGATGAAATCGACTTTCAATCGAAATTTATTTCAAAGTGACTCAAAATGTTACCCTAAATGTAAATGCTTTCTAACGGAATTTTTGACCTGCTATCCCCACCACGCTCTACTCTTATTGCAGTGTATAGGTAGAAATTTGATTTTCGTGTCACCTGACAAAGAACTACTCGAACTCGCTGGCTTTGATAAAACAATGGAAAGACTGCTTCAAAAAAAAAAAAAAAACAAAAACAAATTCTCATCTGATAAAGTGGATTGGAGCCCTTTATGGGGGTACAGAAGGCTGTTGGAGTGAATAACTGAAATCTCCAAAATTTACATCGAGGACCTATACTAAATTTACATAGAAAATTTCAATTTCCTAGCTCAATTTAAAGGGAAGTTATACGAGGAACGACATTTTCGAGGCGGAAAGGGGAAAGGGGTGCAATAAGAATGAAAATTCCAAACTCCCAAAAGACACCTCTCAGACTTATACTAAATTTACATACCAAATTTCAACTTCCCAGCTCAATTTGAAAGGGAGTTATGCAAGAAATGAGCTCTAAATGTAAGAAAAATCTGCCTAAAAACCACATTTTCAGAGCTGTGAGGGGGTGCGACGTTAGAAACCCTCAAAAAGCACATCTATAGCCGTACCGAGTCTACATGCCAAATTTCAATTTCCTGGCTCACTTTGGAGGCAACATCGAGGAGGAACAGCCTTTTCTCGAAGTCAAGAAGGGGAAACCATCTGATCACCTCTTTTAATTGACCTCAATTGGCTTAAATAAGAACAATTTTTCGATTTTACCCTCAGAGCACCTCCCTTGCCCATATTTGAGCCTACCTAAATTTTGACCCGAAGACATCCCCACTTTAGAATATTAAATCTGCTGCCAATCTAAGCCTATTTCTCAAATTTGAACGATTTTGGTCGGTATCAAGCTGAAAAAATGATTTTTTGTTGGGGGGGGGGACGGAATAGAATAAATATCTGACATGGTCAAAATAATCGCAATGGTTTTCTAAAACCCTAAAACGGATTTTGTTGATATTCCCCCTCATCTGCTGTAGGTCAATAGACTGCAATATTCTGGTTTTCATTGACAATATGATTCAGAAAATCGGGCTAAAAATTTCGAAATTCGCGACTTGAAAGCGAAAATACGTACTAAGGAGTATAATCTCGATCAATATCGATCCGCCAAACCTCGTTTACTACCCTTTTTGACCATTTTGGGAGCCTGCAATCAAATTTTTTTTTTTTTTTTTTTACATCATTGAAAAATACAAAATTGTATTACACGACTCCGATTCTTCAAAAAACCTAAATAATTAACTTGGTATGCCTACAGAATGCTGTAGTCTAATTTTCTGCTGCCAAAGTTAATTCGGATACTGAAAAAATTGACCAGATGCACTGAAATGATTAAAAATAGTCCAAAAGTGGTTAAAGAGATAACTTTAGGTAAGGACTAATTTTGTGATACTTTTTGAAAGTTTTTTAAATTTTACTTATCTTACTACGAATAAAAATGTATATTTGTACTCGCTGGCTGGTCCTCCCTCCCCCTCCCCAAATTGATTAGTCGATTTGATACGTTTAATACATCATAGTATCAAATTTTTAGCTGCCGAAATTAATTCGAGCAACTGTGGTACAGGTATGATTGTTTGAAAATAGTGAGGAAGAAAAATGATCGAAAATGGGTAAAACTGAGTTTGAGAGCGAGGCTGATATTAATTGAGAATTTATTTCTCAATATTTTCCCTTTCATTGCCAAGAATTTCAAAATTTGTATTTTTTTTTTTTTTTTGCATAAACAGCAATATTTTTGAATTTTGATTTTTGAACCCTCCCCCTTTCTCGAAAAGCCCAAATTAACTCCGGCTGGTGGGAACTTCGTTAGGATGGTTTTTTGACAGGTTCATTCCTCCTATAGAGCTTTCTTTCAAATTAGAGCTAGATAGTTTGAGTGATTCTCGTAAGCTTATGGGTATCGGAAATTAAATTTTGACCTATGAATGGCAATATTCAAAAAGTTTAGCGGAGATCTTTTACGCCAAAGGTAGTATTTTAGCCCACTCTGAACGAAATTTCAATTGAAATATTGAAAGCCAATTTCACAAGCTTAAGAGAGGAGAAGAGGATGTACGCTCCATGTACCTAGAATTTTTGAACTCCTCCAACTCGTCACCCTTGTCATGTATGAAAAAATATTAAATACAAGAGTTTTGGTACATTTAGAATAGAATAAAAAAGTACTGAACCATTTTGGTCGTGAAAGCCATTCCAAAGGGGATATGGAGAAAAATATTCATTTTGAAGGGGTGTTATTCTCTCATCTATGAATTAGGCATAATTCCTATTGATAGAAACTTGCATCACGTTTTCAATGAGCTGTTCCTAAAATATTCTCCAATGAAATTCATCTTTTCGAATTTCTTTTCTAACCACAATTCATCTTTAGTCTAGATTTACTGAACTATTTACGATCATCTAAAGTTTATACCTAATTAATATTATACGTGAGCTTATTTTTATACGATGAAAAAAATTCTCAATAACATACAATCTTAGATTATTAAGTTTTTACAAAACACAATAATGGGACTCCAAAATTTCCATCTATACTTAAATTACGAATATAACGTTCATTACACGTACACAACATATAAAATGGCTACATACGAATATACTGTACTAAAACCCCGTACCATTTCATAATTAACCAGGCGAGAAAATAATTCCAAAATGATAACACGTACATGTAGGGAAAATAGAGAACCTTTCATACAAGCTTCATGCGCAACGTGAGATTAAATGAAAAAAAAAAAAAAAGAAAAGAAAGAAAGAAAAATTCTAAAATAAGCACTTAGACCCCACATAAGTATCAAAAAACAAAGCGCGTTTCTAAATTATATCAAATCTCATAGGGACGAACCATTCACGTATAACATAGCTGTATGATTACTAATGCTGGCTTTGTTTTCAGCCGAACATGTGTAATTTCCAATATGATACGCTTGCACTTCTTCTATACTCAAAATGCTAAGATGACGATTAAGCTTTGTAATCGTTATATTGTACATAGATCCGGTCAAAAGTTCGTTATCTTTGAACCAATTCACATTTATGGGTTGATCACCTTCAGCGATATTACATTGCACAGATACAGGTTGGCCAGCGTGAAATACTCCTTCGCCGAACGTAAATGGTACAATTTTAGGTGGAACTAATTTAAACGAAATATACCATAAATATAAATACGTAAATATTTACAAATCGATTTTAAAATCGAGGAATATGCAATGGACGTTTTAAGAATTGTGTAGGATCAAGATTTCATCAAAATAACAACACCTATTTGCTCGCGTAAGTACAGAAAAACACTACAAAAGTAATGTAGGTAAGTACAAGTACAAGAGATATCATACTTATTACACAAAATAAGCACCGCAATCAACCAGAAAAATTAAAAATAAGAAAAAAAAACCTATGAGAGCTTATACATAACCAACCATTGATATATAATCTAGAAGTATGGTTCGACACTCCGACAATATTTTCAGCGTTGCAAGTGTAATTGCCTGCATTCTTGGCGGTTACCGATTCGATAGTCAAGGATATAATTTTCGACGTCAATTTAGTAATGACGACATTATCGTGCGAATTTAATGGCTCTTCGTTAAAAGTCCAAGACAAGTTGGCTGGCAAATCACCCGATGATATGACACATTGAACAGCTACCGTTTCGCCTTCTTTTAAAGGTTCCTCGAACGAGAATTGTTTCAGCCTTATTGGTACTAGAAGGGTGTAAATTATTACGAGTGATGAAATTTTTATGCATGGTTTTGGACAACCCTTATTATTTGAGGTTAAATTAAACTTCAAATTTTTGACATATATGTATAATAGAGAAGGTTTTATCCAAGGTACTAAGGTTAGTCAATTTTTTATTTATTTTTTTTTTAAATGAAATATAAAGAGTGCTGGGATGAAATATTTTCGAAATGACATCAAATGAAAGTTAATGATGAAAATAATATAACGTTTTTAGTTTATCTCAATCTCTATCTCTTCCTAATTAACTTGGCAAATTCCAAAAAAATTTTCAACTCTACAGAATCAGAATTTTTTTGAAAAAATTTAAAAATGTAATATTTACTGACTTGGAAAGTGTGCATACCGGACCTTTCAATGTTTAAATTTCAGTTTTTTTTCGAGAGTTAAAGGGAAGAAGTAAGGAAAATTAGTGAAATGAAGTCAAATTAACGATGCTTAAATTTGAAGTATTTGACTCCACCCTCGACCCGATCTAAATTGCATTAAATTTTCAAACTTTACATAGAAATCAAAAAAAAGTTTTCTGAATTTTTTGGCATTAATTTTGTTAATAGATTGTGTAAGCCAAAAAAAAATGTTTGCAATTTTTTCTGCTTTTCAGGGCGAACGTGTTTAAAAATGAAAATCATTAATTTTTGCTTTTTCATCAACAAAAAAATAAAAATATATACCTACGATAAACATGGTCCTGTACTTGCTGAAAAGCAAAAAAAAAAAAAAAAAAAAAAAAAAAATACGAAATATTCATGACACATTAATACCAAAAAATTAAAAAGAAAAGAGAACAAAATCTCAAATCTCAAACTCTACGAAAACCTTGAAATTTTTAAACAATTTGAGGCTGGTCAAGAATCAAGTTAGAGACACCAAATTTTCACGAAGCTAATTTAATATGATTTGGCAATTCTCCTTTTTCACTACTAACTTCAATTTTCGAAAAAACCTAAAATTCAAACACCCTAGTGTAAGTTATGCAATTATGCTGAAAAGTCAAAACCCAAAAAAAGGTACTACATGTAGGACCCGTATTCAATTTTCATGCAGAATTTTAACACTCTCGCTCAATTTAGAACGGAGTTATACAAGGTACCAATTCGAAAAGTGGCAAAAACCATCCGGAATAATCACTTTTTCAACACCGCAAGATAGTGTAATGGGACCGAAATGACGACCCTTTCCCCACCCCATCAACATCACAAACGTTCACCAACGACCTTATATGCTACATTTTTCCATCTAATCGACGTAGCAGAAGACTGATTTTTGAATGCGAAGTACAACTTTTTGTTCTCCATCGATTAATTCGTTGATGAATAACTTTTTGTATTTTTATACCCCTTCCACCTCTTCGCCAAAGGCAATAGCAGAGTAAGGGGCACGATTTGCCCTTGGGTCTAAGAATTCAAATTTTTTAAGGGACTATTTAGACGCTGGTAAAGGATGATTTTTGAGCGTATTAGTAATTTTTTATCTCGTCTTTGGGGGAGTAGGAAATTTTTACATTAAATTTTTTTTTCTTCGAATTTTTAACCGATTTTTTTCAAACTTAGTATGAAAGTGAAGGTACTTAGGGGAGGAGAGGGGAAAGTGTTGTGGAATTTTTTCAAATTTTTCGAACTTTTAGCATGAGCTTGAAATGGGTTTTGAAAACTTTGAGGGAACTTGCAAGCCCCCATTTTGGAACTAAAAACCCGAAAAAAAAATGTTCGAGTTATTAGGAGTATTTTACATCTCCCGTATTTTTTTCAAAAGTTTAGGAGTGAGCTCTGAAAACCTGAACAAAAAAATTGTTTTTCACAACTATAGCCTTCCACTCCTAAAAATTAAAAAAAAATATGAGAAACGTATCATTTCTATATTCTACTAAAATTTCAATACTTCCATCAGTTTTCAATATGTAGTAAACATTTTTCCGAAGTTTTAACAAATTTCAAAACATTTCTCTTCATTTATACAAAATTAGGCATACATGAAAAAAATTTCTGGGGGGGGTGTGCTAATTCAATATGTAGAAAGACTGAGAGTTTCCCTCCCTTTAATCCGTCTAAGGGTGGTTGAAGGATTCAGGTCCAAGTTAAAACCGCTCGAATTTTTACCACTTTCATTTGATGTTATTTGCGAAATTTTTTCAGCCAACAATTAAAATGTACTATAATTCAAGTAACTTGATATGAAATCTATGAAAACTGGAACAGCCCTCTAATTAAGATATGACGTGTGTCGTTGATAAATATGTTGAAATAGCACAGATAATCGTACAGCAAATACTTACACAATATAGGCAACATACAAAATACATTATTGAAAAACTTATTATAGCCCCTCAAAATGTCGCAATAGCAGAACAGGGAAGGAAAAATCTACAGGCTAAATAGGGCAGATATTATCAGGAAATCAGTACCCTATTTATTAGAAGCAAATGTACCAGGAATATATCAGATGGAGAAATAAGAACATTTTCACTCAATTGACCACCTTTCAAAATCCAAACCAGGTTTTTTTTTTACCACATCTTAATCTATAGTTACCTAATATTAATAATAATAAAAAAATACAATAAATCATTACCATAATACGAGCAAAAAAAATGATCAAATATGATAATGATAATGATATTAGTAAACAGACTACATCAAGACGCAATAGATAGGTACAATGAGAAGCTAGCTGTATGATATAAATGAGATCACCCGAGGCGTATAGTAATGAAATTTCTACTATTTTTCTACTGTATAGGTAGGTAAGGTGATAGGTATGGTATATCCGCAAAGTTGCGTCGTAATGAAAAGAGAAAAAAAAAAAAAAAAAAGATGAAAAAGTTAATCGTCAAAAAAATATGGTAGTATAAGAAAAAATGTAAAACAAAACCGTTAGTCCCAAGCATGCTTAGGCGCCAATCGTAAAATAAACCGTAAACTGGTAACCAAAAAAATAGATCAAAAAAAAGTCAAAAGACATGATGGATATACCGTTGACAAGGATTTCAGCCGTATATGCCGTTCTGCCGATTAAATTATTAGCGATACAAGTGTAATTTCCGGTATGTATAGTACTAGCCGATGGTACGGTCAATAGAGACGTATCATCTCCTATTCTAGTGGTCACTATGCCTAAATCTGACGATAACTCTTTGCCATGAAAAGTCCAACTTAAACGTAATGGTTTATCTCCTTTGGATACGTGACACGTCAATTGGATACTGTCGCCAGAATAAACGGCTTCTTCCATCGCAAACGGTATTATATGAGGTTTAACTAATCAACAAAATTGTCGTTTGTTTACTAACATAAATACGTAGGTCTAGGTACCTAGTTAGGTATATAAAATACCTAAATAAATATTTATACGTGATTACAAAATTTAAGGAAATTTCCTCCCCAAAAAAACAAAAAAAAAAAAAATTCGAGTTTACAAAATAAAAAATATTTCAAGTACAATATGTAAAAAAGTAGGATTTTAAATTCGTGTGGATAAAGGAAAAAGGAAGTCTATATATATATATATGTATATCCTACTAAATAACCAAATTTTCAAACAAACAGAAAGAAACAGATAAGTAATTATATAATACGCAAGCCGAATAAAAATTCATTATTTAATACGTATACAATTAATTAGGTAATTAGGTATAGGGTAGATACCATTAACTTCGACTGGGGCTGTAAAAGAATGTGAACCTCCTGAATTATCCGCTTTACACGTATAATTTCCACGATGATTTTGTCCCACCGATGAAATAGATAAGAAAGTGGCACGAGAGCTAATTTTAGTGATAACTACATTGTCATCGGCTTGCAAAGGCGAACCATTAAAATACCAACTAATCGTTATAGGTAAATCGCCTTTCGGAACGCTACAAGCTACTTGTAAAGTATCGCCATCGTTTAAAGGTTTATCACCCACAGGTAAAGGTTGTACTTCGGGAGGCGCTGTAACGTAGATAATTTTCAAATAAAACCTTATCCTTTAATATACACCTTAATAATATAAAAATACCTATACAATATAGATTCACAGGTTATCCCTGCAGAGCAGATGATGTGATCATGATTAAAGTGATAAAACAACGAAACTCTACGTACGTATTATGTGTTCGCAACATGTGAGCGATGTAAAAACAAAGGTTCGCTTTATTATACAAGGTGACTCATTATGTACACATTTGTGGGACAGAAAAATACAACATTAGGAAGGTGGAAAGATATGTACGTCCGGAAACGTTAACCATTCGTCTATAGCATGCAGCAAGGTAAGTACGTATGATAACCAAAAAGAAAAGAAAAATTAAAAAAAAAAAGCTTTCGAATAAATTGTCCAAGGTACGTAGATACGAAGGCTATACCGATGACTGAAAGTTGAGCAGTAAACGAATCAAGACCGGCTGCGTTTTCGGCGAAACAGGTATAATTCCCGGTATGATTCGGGCCGGCTGAGTTAATCGAAAGGAAATTGGCACGATCGCCTATGACCGTAGTTGAAAATCCAGCTTCGGACGCGCGTGAATTTAAAGCCGTATCTTGGAATAGCCAGTAAATACTCAAAGGCCGATCGCCTTTCGGTACGTGGCAAGTTACTTGTACGTTTTCGCCGGCGTATACGGGCGATTCGAATTCAAATGGTGAGATGTGCGGTGCGACTGAAGAGATAAGGTTTTTCATTAAGAGTAAATCTCGCACTGGAGAGTAGGTATAGTAATAATATTACATTACAATGGATTTCCTTTTTTTTTATGTGTGTGTACGTACAATTGAGTAAAGATATTAATTATTCATTTGGATACTTAATACAAATTAACAGTTATCAATCCGAACAATAAAAACTTATTATTACAGATATTCAAGAGATTTTAGGAGATAGGATAAGATGAAGGATATGCTAAGGAATTAGATGGAAAAAAACAAACAAACGAATGTAGGTATTCAAAATTTGAAAAATTATGGGTAGAGTACTATAAACAATTTATTTCATTTTTTTGTTTTTTTCGAATGCTTCCAACTCATTATGTTTGTTCATTATATTTATTGCTAATAAATGGAAAAGCATGGTAAATTTGCCTCGGAGCTTTGGGGAGGGAGGTCATTGAAATATATCTCTGCACAAATTTCTGACCATCTAACTCTTCTGAGTTTTGATCTATGGAATAAGGTATTGAAAGGCATTAAATAGAAAATCTGATTTCATATTCATGGTAAAAGGGTCCAATTTATGAGAACACTTTGGGAATATAATAACTATAACGAAACTAAAAATGAAGAAATCGTTGAGAATTGATACCCGAATACTCAAAGAGCTCAACGACAATTTCATTCAAAGAAGATCATTTATGTAATTTTTCAAAACATTGGAGAAAATGACGGGGTAGTGAGACATCGAAAGAAAAAGATCGTATGAGAGATTTCTCACAAAATGTATGAGGATCTTTTTGAGGCCTGCACTGTTACGACGATAGGACCCATTGGGATGAAGCTTCAAGAACTGACCAGTGCTCTATAATGGAAGATGACGAATAAGAAAAAGGAAAAAGGCCCCAAAAGAAGGTGAGAGGAGCTATTACGGTCTAAAAGGGCATCTGAGGTTGCCCATGATTCCATGTTATTCCCAATTGCTAATATGTCACACGAAATTTTCCAATATTGCCAATGAGTCGTATTTGTCAACTTTTGAGCACTCCTTTACTGGCCTTCCGAAAAGAGATAAGTAATCGTAGGAGTCAAACAAAAATTTCATTAGGCTACATGTTGATATTCAAGAGATTCAATTTATGCGATAACTACGCCATTATCATGATACACAAACTCGCCAATGGTTCCAAAATGAAGAAGGGGGCTCTGTTATAGCTAGATAAATGCCCTTGTACAGTTTTCCTCCTCGATTGCTATATTTATATTACTCTAAGTAGACTACCAATAGGATAAGCGTAGATTCCTCCGGTACACTTGGTAGACATATTCAACCTACAGGTATTTGCATCAAATTTTAATACCTAGTTCATTTTGATGACCACCTAAAGTGTTGTGAAAAAAATTAAAGTAATGAAGAGATCGAATGTGCATCCGAAAAATATTAAAAAAATAACTGCGTTTGATAAGATCATTTTGAGGAGGAATTATGAAAAAAAAAAGGAGGGGTTCTGATTTATTCTGAAGATATCCCTAATAAAAAAGTATCATCATTTATATATAAAGCTACAAACAAAAAAGTTGGCCCTTATTGTAGCAGGAGAGCAAATTTTTTTTCAATGAAACGCTCTTGACCAGTAAATGTTAATAAAATTACAGCGAAAGGGCGCTTTTGATTATGAATGCTCCCAATTTTGGGAGGAGGTGCTAAAATTGAGACATGACAAGTTTGGATTTTTTGTCAAATCGCACTATAACCACAAATAAAAAAATTTGAACCATTTTCGCCCCATAGAGAGAGAGAGAGAGAGAGAGAGAGAGAGAGAGAGAAACAGTTACGCCGCCAAAAACTAAATTTTTGGAATTATTGAACCACGTTCCCCAAATTTTTGAAATAATCGAATTTCCACCACAGCACTTTTATCACATAATATTCTCGTTATTTAGTTCAACTTATAATAATTTTGCTCCCAAGGTGGGGAGGGAGGTTGAGGAGGGGGGTTGAGGAGGGAGGTATTTGATGTTTCAATTTTCGTTTTTTTTTTTTTTTTTTTTTTTTGAAATTGAAGGCAGCGGAGAAAACAGAAAATAAAGAGAAAAGGAGAGAGGGAGGGGGCAAAGCAAGAACGTTACGAAATGACGTCAAATAAACGAGAAAAAAATTTAAGATTCTCAACTTAATCTTTGAGGCTTAACCCCTTCCTCCTAAAATAGTGGGAAAGTCCGAAAACTTGCATATAAACATACGTAGAGATATATCACAAACTTTTGGAGCGGGGAGGGGGGCTTGAGTCATCAACCTTCATTTCTAAAAAAGATCACACTTTATTGCTGATATGTTTATTATGACACTACCAAAACAAGGGCGAAAGCTTACGAAATATGAAGCGTGAAAGGTCCAACATGTGCATTTAAGGACATTGACCTTAAATTTTTTAGTCGCACAAATTATCTAAAATCAAATTTTCTTGAAAACATTTGGGTGGGAGGAGGGGTGTGGTTAGCTCAACATATGGAGGATTTTAGCCTCCCTCCTCATGTCACCTATCTCCGCTCATGCGTTTAAAATAAAAAAAAGTCGATTTTCATGTAAATTTTGAAATTTCAAACGAATTTGTAGTGAGTTAAATGTAAAGTCATAAACTCCAAACTTTTCCACTATCCTCTTTGAATTCGAAAAAAAAAAAACTAAAATTGGAACACCCTAAATAGTAGTCTAAATAGTAGTTAGTGGCCAACAGGCCGTGATTAAGAATACGCGAGGCTCAGAGCTGATGGTAGCTTTTAGCACCTTTATTTTGTTTCATCCCCCCCTCTCGTGCCACAACATAGTTTTTTTTTTGGTTGAGGGCAAAAATTTTTGAAGAAAAGCTCAGTTTTAAGGGTCGAAAAATGTATTTTTGGAAAAATTTCATCAGTCAACACATCCTCTGGAAAATGTAGGCCCAAGAGTGTCTAGGCTTGAGCAAAATTTTCCATTCAAAAGTAACTTAAACTTCACATTAACTGATTTGATCGAAATTTGGAGTCGTGTTAGAAATAAAAAATAGATATTGGATAAAATTTATGCTTAATTATGAAATAAAACTCGAGAAAGGAAAAAATGAGCAGCTACCAAGCCCGAGCGAAGTGAAGACAAAAATTTTTTCATACTTTCATGCACAACATTTCTTCTCAAAATGAAGCTTTGGACTGTTAAAAAAAAATCAGCCCCCTAAACCCCCCTGTAACCTGGGCCTGGTGGCCAGCACCCAATTATCACCAAAGTATGCAAATTGCTCCTCGGAAAATTTACCGTGCATACTATCCATCTCTTGAATTTTCGAATTATTATGATTGAATGGAATTTACTTTTCCATAATTTTAAAAAGCAATCATTGAACATTTTTAAAGTATTCGGGTAATAAGAATTTTACTGAGATCAATCTGATAAAACATTAAGTTAAAAAAAATTGATTATCAATCGACGCATAAATTAGCCGGCGAAGATTACACAAGAATTAAAAGTAAACATTTTTTCAAAATACTTTCACTTATAGGAGCCTCATACCTCATTCAGGTATGAATAAAATTTGTATTCGCACCGCCACCAAAAAAAGTTTTAAAAAAAATCTGAAAATAAGTAAACAGGTGTTAGGTGTTAGGTACTCCACCCTGATCCTTACAAAACTCCTAAAAATTAGGTAATACATGATACATAACAACAATACGCGTAGAAAAAAAGTATATAAATGGCATACCAGTAAAATTTCGAAACGATCAAGGCCATACGAGGCATGCACTACTTAAAGGCTTATACACATGTAGTATAGGTATGTACGAGTAATTTGATTTGGAAAATTGGAAAAATGATTACCGTTCACCACCAACGTAGCCGTATAATTAGTAATTCCGGCTCTATTTTGAGCGATACAAGTATAATTTCCTCGATGTTCGGGTTTCACTTCGGGTATCTCGAGTAGATTAATTTTTTCGCCGATTTTAACAGTTTTGATGGTATTTTGTATAGCGTTAAAATCCGAATGAAAACCGTGAAAACTCCACGTTAATTTTAACGGCGAATCGCCTTTGGAAACGTGACAAGTAGCTTGTATATTATCACCGGAGTTCACCTCACCCTCAAATGTAAAAGGTATGATGACTGGAAGTACTACATTTGCATACGAAAAAATAATATGTAGGTAGGATCTATAGGTACATTATATGGCTAAATGTAGATACATACGAACACTTTAAATAGGTATTAATTAATAATTAATTATACAACAAAAGAAAAAATATAACACGTATAACCAATATTGGCATTGGAGGGTTTCTTCAGGACGAGGAGACATCGAGGACATATGCGGGTGGGGGGGGGGTGGTATTCGTGTATACGTATAGCTTCGAAATGAAATGAAACTATTTTAAATATAGATACCAAAATACGTATTAGGTAGGTCTAGGTATAACCCGGTGTGCGTAATTTCAAAACATATTAGTCAAAAGAGATACCATGCATATTAATGTAACTTATATAAGAAAAACACACGTCATGTCATAAATTTGATAACAACCGTATACATCCAGTTGAGCAGAAAAATTGGCCACTCCGGCTGCATTTTTAACCGAGCATATATATTTTCCGCGATGTTCCGAAGTGACGGCGTTTATAGTCAGGATGTTGGTCTTATCGTTAAACATTTCTGTGTGCATCTCGACCGAAGTCGACGATTCTCGTTCGGCTTCAAAATGCCAATCGATATGAAGCGGTTTGTCTCCCTTTGAGACGTGACAAGTTAGCTGGACACTTTCGCCAGCATTTACCGGCCCTTCCGAGTGGAATGGAGTTATATGCGGGGGAACTGTTCGAACATTGCGACTAAGTAATTATTTTGAACAATTTAAAATACATAGGTAACGTACGCAGGTACGCATATTTTTCTCCTTCAACTCAACAACAGCAGTCACTTACGTTAATGTTGATAATGTCAATTTGTAATGACGCTGGCAACATATTAGGTATACTTAATAAAGAACAATCTTAAATTATACGAAATTACATACATTAAAATGACATTAGAGTCTACTTCTTATCGAATAAAATTCAAGTTTTAAAATACGCTGAAAAGGGATATTTCGAAATTTTTTTTCTTACAACATGAAAAAAAAAACAGCATTCATTTATCGCGTATTGACATATTTTTATACCAAAATTCAACAAGTGGCTGCTGAAAATTCGTCACAAGTAAATTGTTTTCATTTTTTATTACTCTAATATTTCACAGTTTATAAACTCAATTGATCATAAAAACGAAACATTCTTTAATTTTAAAATCACTCGCAGAAAAAATGAATTATTTCTGCTTCTTAATTGAAAAAAAAAAATACTATTTCCAGATAAGAACAAACGAAATGTCCTGCATCTCAGATTTTCAAAATTTTCCCAAAACGTAATTGGGTATCTCTGAAAAAAGTTCTAGGCCAAAAAATTTTCTCCACTCTACCTCTCTCGGTTCAGAATATCGAAAAAAAGTTTTTTTTTTTAAAACTGAATTCTGTATTCACGACTGTTTAAGAAAAAAATAATAACTCTATTCAAATGTTGGGAAGAATGATGGGTTTATCCAGACGAATTTTCCCAAAATTTTCCATCCGTTGGATGGTAGGGGGAGGGGGAGAAAATGACAAAATAAAACTTGAAATTGCTGCAAATGAGAACCTGGGGGTGCATAAAATTTTTTTTAATCAACTTATGCATTTTGATGAGTATAATTTTTACAATTAAATTTTTTTTTTTTAATTTGGAAATGTTTTTTTTTTTTTGGAAATAATGGCTAATACGTTAGAAATGAATAGAAGTAAAGGGATTCTGTTATTAAAATTTTGGCTGAAGAATATGATTACAGAATTGTAGGCATGAGCGCATTGGTGGGGGGGGGGGGGGAAAGGG